>WFMF01000461.1:0-136480 GCA_011033025.1 Beroe forskalii
AAATAGAGCGGCATGAATTTCTTATCGTGAAATGTCACGCACATATCACGTGACTTAGTAACTGCACTATGATCTGAAAGCATGAGGGGCAGGTGAGGGGCTAGTGAGGGGCCAATAAGGGCCAGTGAGGGCCAATAAGGGCCAGTGAGGGGCCAATAAGGGGCTTGAGGGGCTAATAAGGGGCTAATAAGGGGCTAGTGAGGGGCTAGTGAGGGGCCAATAAGGGGCTAGTGAGGGGCCAATAAGGGGCTAGTGAAGGGCTAATAAGGGGCTAGTGAGGGCCAGTGAGGGGCTAGTGAGGGGCTAGTGAGGGGCTTATAAGGGGCTAGTGAGGGCTAGTGAGGGGCTAATAAGGACCAGTGAAGGCCAATAAGGCCAGTGAGGCCAATAAGGGCCAGTGAGGGGCCAGTGAGGGCCAATAAGGGGCCAATAAGGGCCAATAAGGGCCAGTGAGGCTAATAAGGGGCCAGTGAGGGGCTAGTGAGGGCCAGTGAGGGGCCAATAAGGGGCTAGTGAGGGGCCAATAAGGGGCCAATAAGGGGCCAGTGAGGGGCTAGTAAGGGCAGGGACCTAGTTAGGTATTTTGTAACGGTGGGGCTAGTGGTCTTGCAATTTTTAATACGATTTGAAAATTTGCATTTTTAGCACAAAATTTACTACTGGTGGGGGCTAGCTGATTTTGCCAGAAACCAGCCAAATTAGCCCTCATATGGGCGCAATAGCCCTCATATGGGAGCAATAGCCCTCATATATAACAATAGCCCCATGGAAATTCACAAACTTAAAATCCGTGGGGGCTAATGGGGGCTAATTTTTCTGTGGGGCTAATGGGGCTAATAAGGGGCTAACCTTTCATTTTAGCCCCCGTGGGGGCTATGAGGGGGCTAGTGAGGGGCTAGTGAGGGGCTAATGGGGCTAATGGGGCTAATAGCCTCACCGTGGGCGCTATAGCCCCCACCATAGCCCCCACGCTATTTTAGCGCCCACGGGGGCTAAATGCTTAAAATTAGCCCCTCACTAGCCCCTTATTAGCCCCTCACGTAGCCCCCATGGGGGCTAATGGGGGCTATTGGGGGCTAAATTCATCCATGTTCCTGTACTACCATTTTACCGTAACATGTATGTGTGCTCATCAGTCAATAGGACCTCGTCAATAGGGTAGTAAAAGGGTTGTGATTCAAACCTTAGACAGTTTTTACATCAGGAAAGGGGCCATCCATAAAGGATGTCCGCAAAGAGGGGGAGGGGCCAGGGGGGAGTCTGGCCAATGTGGACATTTGCGGACGTGGGTGGGGGGAGGGGGGTGTTTGACCAAATGCGGACGTCTGCATTCATGAAAATTTTGGTCAATTTGAGTGGTTTTTCACTTGTAGTCGATTTTTAAGAATTTTGACTTAGATTTTCGACATTGAGTCAAATAAAAAAGTTGATTTTGGCACCATATTTGAGAAAAAGGGCATAAAAATAATGACACAAAAGATTTTCAATGAAAATACGGACGTGCAGAGGGGGGGTATTTCAGGTTGGCTGCAGACATTTGTGGACAATGGGGGAGGGAGGGGTCTAAAATAGCAGAAATTTTGGATGGCCCCAAATCTGTTTGTTATCTATTTCGTGTGATTAAACTACTGTAATAAATCTAATAGAGTCTTGAATCATGATTCTGGGGTTCATATCCTTTTAAACTCCCTTTTTACCACCCTATTTACTACCCTAGCTCGTCAAAAGAGTAGTTAAAAGGGGTAGTGAAAAGGGATCTGAAGCCCAAGGGTTTTGAAAACCCTATCTATGACCCTATTTACTACCTCTGTTATTTACTGATGAGCACACATAGCAGTAAGCACATGGCAATTGAATAGGGCTATTTTTACCTGTCCTCTTAACCTATATTTGAATTTGAACTCCCTTTCAATTTGATTAAAAAATCTATTAATATATTTTACCATCACTAAATCCACTTTTACTCATTACAGGTAAAGGCTTCATCTACTGCTATGTCTGTTCTTTCATATGTCAAGAAGAGTACACTGACACTCAAAACAGGACAGGACGTTGAAACTCCTGAAGATAGCCTGACATCAGCTTCAAGAAAAAGAAAAATCTCACAAGTATCATCCCTTGCTAATGATGTAATGGGGGGACTTGACCCTTACCAGATGTATAGTAATGATGATGACATATCAGATTGCTTTGGTGATGATGATCCTGATTATCTCCCAAAAGGCAATACTCCATTGACAGCTAGGGGCAATGCATATGGGCAGGAAGTTTCCTCCCACTGCAAAACGTGGGGCAGCTAGCAGTTCAAGAGGCAAAGGAGTGGGCAGCACCAGGGGTAATGTCAAGGGTACTGTCAGGAAAGCATCCCAAAGACCTAAAACTGCAGTGGGTGATGAAAAATACAACACTAAGACAGCTCAGAATAAGTTCTATAAAAAGTTGTCAGGATTAGAAAAGGCTGCTTTAATCAACATTATCAAAGAGTGCATTGATAGTGGTGATCTCAAATATTCTAGAGTAGATGGGTTCATTCAAGGTAACATAAACACAGATACCATCATTGTAGAGCTCGAAAAAGCAAAAGATGCTATTTTCAAGGCTCTTCCCAAACCCTGGAAGTATAGCTGCAGTGATAGATACCTCAGAAATAACTTTGCATACAACCGATGTACAACATCACGGGCTGCATTCAAGAAACTGTTAAGAGCTCAAGTGACAAATATGAAGAATCTCAATGACTTGGATGCTCAGCTTGAGTATGTTATGAAAGCATGGCCAGTTGTGGCTGCACTTCCACAGTGGATTGGATGCTGTGGAAAGGATAAAGACATGAGTATCTGTCTTGATTTGCTGGCTGGGCTAGTTCTGCAGATAATTCCTAAAAAAGTCTTCTCAAACAAAGAAGAGATGTGGGAGATTTGTGGTCAGCTGGATGACATGTCATCATTTGAAGGAGAGCAGGGGGTTAAAGTTGTATGTGGGAAATTGGTAGAAGCAGTGGAAGTTCTTAAACAGAAGCTTTAGGCTGTTTGAAGATTGATACAAAATTGGTGTTTTCTGAACAGTATCAATACCTATTCCATTATCATGTTTGAAACCTGCAAACCCTGTTTTATCAGCTTGGCCTAATCTCAGTTATCATGACACATTTGATCAGTAAACGACCGAGTACTCGGCCTCGGCCTCGGCCAAAATCGGCCCTTTTTTCAAACTCGGCCTCGGCCTCGGTCTCGGCCAAATTTTGCTTCATTTTGCCGAGTTTGATACCTAGCTAATTGCCAGAATTTCATGTGTTATTTCAAAACTTAGGCTGAATTTTAGGATCAAAAAAGCTAAAATTTTCTCTGGATTAAAATTAAACATAAGAACTTTATCAAATTCAACCGATTCAATTAGCAAAAGATTCTTTTAAAATAGTTTTACGGCAATATAAAATTGTAGCTTCACGAAAGTTATATGAACTCGGTTGAACTCGGCCTCGGCCTCGGCCTCGGTCTCGGCCTCGGCTCCGGCCTTGACGATGCAAACTCGGCCTCGGCCTCGGCTTCGGCTAAGAACCTGAACTCGGTCGTTTACTGCATTTGATTTGTAACTGCTTGTGAAATATAGGCTCCTTCATACCAACGGTCCAAAGGTCTTCCTTTGATTTAACTTTTTCATCGTCTTTGTTACTAAGTTCATTATCTGAAATCTTTCTAAGCAGTTATCTTTATTAGCATTAATTGTTGAGCAGACATCAAGGACAAAATTAGATCAATACAGGGCCCTGCAATTTGCTACATTTGTATGTGGGTATCAAATTTAAATATCAATTGTTTTCAAATCCTAAGTAGGGGTCAAAATTCTCGAATAATTGGTGAAGCAAAAATCAAACCAATTTGGTCAAACCAAAGTATCTTTGAATTGTTTTTATTGTTTACAAATGACTTGATGATAGCTATTAACTGGTTTTTAATTGTTTTTAATCATTCACAAATGAGTTGATAAAACTGGTTTTTAATTTTTTAATCATTTACAAATGACTTGATGATAACTGGTTTTTATAATACATTTTAGTTGTAACTTTTTAATTGACAATTTCATTAGTATAAAAATATGTGCTCTAAACATTTGTTACATTTCCTGTAATCTGTTACATAATTCAAAGTAATTTTTCAGCACAACCATCCCAAATCTAAACAATCTGACCGATTTAATCATTAATCATGGCCATTAAATAATCACTCGTGCTGTAGAAATTATTTTGAAATTGAGTTTTTATGGATTGAAATCATCTTTAAATCTAATTTATTCTGTTTCTCTATGTTATCATTATTATCACAGTATGTTATTTTATTTTATCTTGTTTCTTTCTAGTTACTGATGTCTGATTTACTTAGTACCGTATCATTTTCCAATGAGAAACAATGAATACAGCTAATTTCATGACAAATGGAACGACAAAGTATGATGTTAAAAATTTCATAGCAAAATGTTAAAACAATAATTACGATAGTATCAGGGTTCCTTTTATGTCTTTCAAAAACTGCTCTTTTGTTCAATATGGGTATTGGCTATTGGATCTTTGAAATTTTCAATAAACCTAATAATCTATTATCTACTAGGACATCTTATTTTAATTGTGGAGACACTTTTTAAAAGCGTGCTTTCAAATTCCAGAAATTAAAACCTTGTCTTCCACTTAAATCTTTCACAGTTTAACATCAGGTTTCTATTATCAGGCTATGAATTCTCATTTGGAGATTTGACTGAGATGAAAATCAACGACATGGTGACCGATCTCAAGGTATATAGTCTGCATTGCCTGACCTATGGACATAGCTTTAGAGATACTAAGTTCGTAAATTCTACAACTGAAAAGGTTTAGATAAATTATAAACCAACCTATACAATTTACCAATGATTGACTTATTGATGTCTGTTATCTGTTTCGGTGTCAAGATACAAACATTGCACGTGCAACAATGTGCAATGTGCACGTACAAAGATATGCATGTTAAATTATAGAATGTTTAACTTCTAATCAATCTCCTTTGTAGCAATGAAAATGTGATAACAGGACCACGAACAGTGATCGAACTACTTTGGGTTTTGTAGTTATCCACCTTCAGTGGTAAGTTTATATTATTCACAAGGGTTGTTATTTCATCATGAGTATATTTTGATTGTGATAATGTTTGCTGCCTTATATGTTCGAATACCTATACTTGTTATTGATTCCTAATATTCTATTTCATTTCAGTTTGATATATACCAATTGGTTGTTTCATTCAACTAACATAGAATACACGTGCAATAGTGTGCAAACTTTATGCGATGTTTGAAACTTTTTGTCTGCACTTTGGGTTACCTTATTGGCCTTTATTTAGCCGGCCTTTTTTAAACCGGCTCCAAGGACAAAAATCGAATTATTTTTGAACCGTTTCAGCCAGCCCATTAGACAAAAGTTTCTCTAGTGTTTGCTTGCCAGATCAAAGATTTTATGCTCTAAAATTGCTATCTAAACCAAATTTTATACTCAAATTAACGGGCCTTTAATTTGACCGACCAACGCTGTGGGGCCTTTTTTGCCAGCCTTACCTTACCTTAGAGTACCTTAGAGTCCGTTTAGCCGGGATCACAGATGGGCGACGTCAACATGCGAGTCTTCCAAGCCTGCCATTCTGGAGCATCTCTGAACATTCCATTCAAGAAGGCTGTTGCTGTTCACAGCAGTGTATCCTGTTGTTGGAGGTGTGTCGGGAAAGCTTTCAAGAAATCTTCCCAGAGCCACTTTGAATGAATCAAGTGTGGACTGTTCATTAACAGATTTGGGGAGAATATTCCAGAGTTGGGCTGCTTTCACTCCAAAGGAATTGTTGTAGTGGGTCGCGACTGACCTTTGAGCTTTCGGGTGTAGTCTTGGGACAACAGTTTTCAAACCCAGTCTTGAGTTGGTTTTAAATACCATGCCAATGTCATTTGGGGCATCTCCGCAGGCGATTTTCCATGTATGGATGATGATGTATCGCTCCCTGCGTCGTTGGAGTGACATGATCCGAAGGTGTTTCAGCCTTTCCCAATAATCAAGGTCTTTGCAAGAACTAATTTTCCGTGTGAAGTTTCTTTGGACGTTTTCGATATCACGGATGTCTTCAACTTTAGCTGGGTTCCAAACAGGGCAACAATATTCCAGTTTGCTCCTCACCATTGTCTTGAACAGGGTCATCATGAGTGTGGGGGAGCGTGACCGAATACGCTAAGGACCCAGGCAGCAACCTTCCTGGTTGAGGTGAGCATTTGATGGATATGTGGCGTCCATGAGCAGTCATTTGAAAGCAAAACACCCAGATCACGTACAGTAGTGCTGGGCTCGATAATGGTACCATCTGGAAGAGTGTATTGAAGGAGCTCTTGGGTGAAGGGTAGGCTCCTGAGTAACATGGACTTGTTCAAGGTGTAGTTTAGCAGCTCGAACTTGTTACCATTTAGCAGCATGTTGTTGCGAGTTGACCAAACTAGGATATTGTTAAGGTCGTCTTGTAGGAGCATGTGAGAGATTATCTCCCTTATTTGGCAAATAAGCTTGGTGTCATCGGCGAATATCTTTCCATCAGCAGTCTTGAGTACATCCAGTTGGTCGTTGATGTAAATGATGAAAAATATTGGCCCTAGGACGGTTCCTTGTGGCACCCCACTAATAACAAGTTGGAAGGAGGACTTTGTTCCTTCAACTACTACAGTCTGAAACCTGTTTAGAAGGAATTGGCGTATCCATTGCAGCATCCTGCCACCTATACCGTAGCGCTGAAGCTTCCTTAGGAGGACCTCGAGATCCACTTTGTCAAAAGCCTTAGCGTAGTCTAGGTAGATTGTGTCAACCTCCTCTTTGGACAAAAATCCTAAAGTCGTTAAATAAAGGCTTGTAAGGTATGCTATGTTGCAAACGAGGTGGGCTAGGACCATGCCAAAATATTAACTTTAAAATGTAAATTGCAACCTAGGTTTTTGTTAAGAAAACAATTTTAATAAACCAATGGGACCAATATTAATTGACTCAGTTAGTTCGATCTGAATCTGTGGGCATTTCCTGACAGCACTTCTGGACATTTTCTGACCGCGTTTTATTTCCACACGGACACTTATAACTATCGAATTATCGAATACTACATACCTTTATTCGGAAAATGGCATCAAATTGCATCTCTCTCGATCTGTACCTACCCATGTCTATAACGTGTAACGTACACGGTTGATAATGTTTCGTCTAATTAGCGATGTTTTGATAGGTGACCTTGATGGCCCAAATGTCACAAAAACTGGCGGGAAATTCAACCAAAAACTAACATATTTGTAACGCGCGACGACAAAATCGTACTCAACAGACCTTATTGCATTTATGAAGCTCATCAGAAACGTGCCGCGCGCATTGCGCGTGTTCGTGTGTACTGTATGAAAATTCGTGTACAGTACACGTTGATAAGATACATGAATTGTATAAAGTCCTTCCAATCGATTCAACCCCATGTTATTAAACCATCCTTCTGTTGAGAATGGCATCTTCAGCCTCCGTGCAAGAGCAAACAACAGAAGAATATGAGGACTGTGTCACCTATCAACACATCAAAATCCTAGAATCTGCTGGGATTGGTGAGTCGAATGGCGCATGCCTGTTTCTCGCTGGATTCTTTTTCAGTGCGAAAATTTACGCGTCTTGCTTGGGTTGCAATATCATAAATATTCATTCCCTGAATTAAGACCTTCAGGAGCAAGTGACGTGAAGAAACTGGTTGAAGCCGGATACAACACTATAGAAAGTGTGGCCTATGCTCCCAAGAAGGCCCTGCTCGCGATCAAAGGTTTCTATAACTAATCTATCAGACAGTTTGTAGGATTTGAAATAAAATTACCTTAATAAAAGTATTTTAAAACTAAATATTTTAAAACTTGTTTCAATAACCAGCTTTGGTATCTAGAATAAGCCAGCACGGAATCTAAAAAGGGCTTCAATCCTGTTACCCCGGCCAGGTATCAGTGAAGCTAAAGCTGACAAGATATTGACTGAGTCAATGAAGCGTTGTGCAATGGGCTTCACCACTGCCACAGAGCTCCACAAGACCCGGGCTGAGATCATCATGTTGACCACTGGAAGCAAGGAGCTGGATAAACTGCTCGGAGGGGGTGTGGAGACTGGTAGTATTACGGAGATATTCGGGGAGTTCAGAACAGGTGGGAGGGATCTGTTCACATGTATCATATTTATCTACTTTTATTGGTGCTGATTTGTTTACCAGAAAACAATCAACAGTGTAGCAATCTAAGTAACCGAGGATTTCATGATTCCTGAAATAAAGAACGCAGGATTCCTTGTTCGCGTTTCTTAATTAACCCATATTCTCCCATTTCCCTAAATATAGGACAATGGAATTCTGTTAGCAATTGCCTTATTGGGAAATGGCGTTTACTCTGAATAAGCTGTGATATGTCAGAGTTTGCTGTTCTTATTACCCTTATCGGTCATTTTAACTGCATACGACTATACACTGCTCAAATCATCTTCTTATGCAAGTCCCGAACTATCGGCCACTGCCCAGTGCCCACCTTTATCTCCCGGATAAAATAAACTATTTTCAAATAGTTCACATTGTCAAATAGTTTACAAACCTACGGTGCCCTGACTCTCCTGTGTCACAGGTAAGACACAGCTGTGTCACACGCTGGCTGTGACGTGTCAGCTGCCTACCGACATGGGCGGGGGCGAGGGTAAGTGTCTTTACATCGACACGGAGGGCACCTTCAGACCGGAGCGTTTGGTGGCAGTGGCAGACAGATACGGTCTGGATGGGGCTGCCGTTCTAGACAACGTGGCGTGTGCCAGAGCGTACAACTCCGATCATCAGACTCAGCTGCTTCTACAGGTGATGTGAACAAGAATATTGACATGTTTCTTTAGTCACGACATTAAACGTCAACACTCCAGGGTATCCCTGGTCTTGTCTCACCAAGATCTATCAGCCGGAAGCCCATGTTGAACACAAAAATATAATTGTTTTTTGACCCTGACAAGACACTATCCCATGCCTTGTGACCCTGGTACAGGTTCGGTGATAAGTCGGCACGCCCCCCCCCCATCTGCAGCAAAAACCATAGATGTTGACAACAAATCATTTGACACGGTTTTAGTTTGATCTATTGCGATAAAATTTCAGTGATGAAAATCAATCCACCACCAGGCCAGCAGTATGATGACTGAGTCCCGGTACGCACTCCTTATCGTGGACAGTGCCATGGCCCTCTACCGGACAGACTTCGGAGGCCGGGGGGAGCTGTCAGCCAGACAGATGCACCTCGCTCGGTTCCTCCGCATGCTGCTCCGATTGGCGGACGAGTTCGGTGTGGCGGTAGTTATCACTAACCAGGTGATTGAATATTAGTTAGTAATCACTAACCAGGTTAGACATCACTAACCAGGTTAGACATCACTAACCAGGTTAGACATCACTAACCAGGTTAGACATCACTAACCAGGTTAGACATCACTAACCAGGTTAGACATCACTAACCAGGTTAGACATCACTAACCAGGTGATTGAACATTAGTTAGACATCACTAACCAGGTTAGACATCACTAACCGGGTGATTGAACATTAGTTAGACATCACTAACCAGGTTAGACATCACTAACCAGGTTAGACATCACTAACCAGGTTAGACATCACTAACCAGGTTAGACATCACTAACCAGGTTAGACATCACTAACCAGGTTAGACATCACTAACCAGGTGATTGAACATTAGTTAGACATCACTAACCAGGTTAGACATCACTAACCAGGTTAGACATCACTAACCAGGTTAGACATCACTAACCAGGTGATTGAACATTAGTTAGACATCACTAACCAGGTTAGACATCACTAACCGGGTGATTGAACATTAGTTAGACATCACTAACCAGGTTAGACATCACTAACCAGGTTAGTCATCTCTAACCAGGTTAGACATCACTAACCAGGTGATTGAACATTAGTTAGACATCACTAACCAGGTTAGACATCACTAACCGGGTGATTGAACATTAGTTAGACATCACTAACCAGGTTAGACATCACTAACCAGGTTAGACATCACTAACCAGGTTAGACATCACTAACCAGGTTAGACATCACTAACCAGGTTAGACATCACTAACCAGGTTAGTCATCACTAACCAGGTGATTGAACACTAGTGAGACATCACTAACCAGGTGATTTAGTAAGTAGTAAGTTAGTGGGTAGCTAGTTAGCCATCACTCACTAGGTGATTAATTATTGGTTATATAGTCATCACAAACCAGGTGATTTTCCACTAACCAGGTGATTAGACATTAGGTTGATGGTTATTATTAACCATAACCAGGTGATCGTAATTATGAGTGTCGTTGCCGTTTGTTTGCAAACTTTGATATTGTGATGAGAAGGCGTTTTAGAAACTTCCCAGTATAGATTATTTTTTCAGGTTGTTGCTCAAGTGGATGGCGCCTCTGCAATGTTCAATGCAGATCCAAAGAAGCCAATTGGGGGTGAGTTGATATTCAGATTGAGTCAACTAAGCGTTGTTAATCTTCCTCACCCTACTCCCTAGCTATGCCTTGGTGCATTCGTGCGGATGGGCACATTTCAAGTGCTGTTTCACGCTAACTATATGCAGCCCTGTTACCTAGCGTTAACATTTCTAGTTTGGTACTTTTGAGAAAAATACGCGTATTTCCCTCCAGGAGCCAATACGCCGTACTTTGTCACGTATTTACCACCCTGATCTGCACGTATTTACCACCCTTATCTGCAGGTATTTACCACCCTTATCTGCACGTATTTACCACCCTTATATCTGCACGTATTTACCACCCTTATCTGCAGGTATTTACCACCCTTATCTGCAGGTATTTACCACCCTTATCTGCACGTATTAACCACCCTTATCTGCAGGTATTTACCACCCTTATCTGCAGGTATTTACCACCCTTATATCTGCACGTATTTACCACCCTTATCTGCACGTATTTACCACCCTTATCTGCACGTATTTACCACCCTTATATCTGCAAGTATTTACCACCCTTATCTGCAGGTATTTACCACCCTTATATCTGCAGGTAACATCATGGCCCACGCGTCCACCACACGACTCTACCTACGGAAGGGCCGGGGAGAGAACCGGATCTGCAAGATATACGACTCTCCCTGTCTCCCGGAGAGCGAGGCTGTCTTCTCTATCGGGGCAGATGGAATCGGAGACGCTAAGGACTGAGGGCAGTGAGCTATTGCAAGATATACGACTCTCCCTGTCTCCCGGAGAGCGAGGCTGTCTTCTCTATCGGGGCAGATGGAATCGGAGACGCTAAGGACTGAGGGCAGTGAGCTATTGGGGGACTTCAATTAAAGGACCGTGCTCAGTGACATGTGACAGTAGCGAGAGATGTATAAAAAACGTGACCATTAAATACAGTATGGTTCAAATGTTTCTAATGCCATCAGGAAAAAGCCAGAGTAAAGTTTAAAAAATCTTTGAGATACTGGCTTAGGTATCTTTTATTTTATTAAATTTAAATGGCTAATGTTAAATGGCCTACCAAACCCAACATTCCAGCATTTGTGATTTGGCGCGGCGGGTGCGCTTTCCTTAATTAATCAGAGACCATCAAGGCATTAAACCTTTTCAAGTATTACACAGTAGCTTTCAAATATTCGCACTATTTGTACTTTAAAAAACCTGGAGTGATTGATAAGGGATCGTTCACATATTACATAATCACCTAGAGGGGGGAGGTTAATTCCAAATGATTTAACGTTACATGTTATTGTAACAACTACAACTACTGTAAACTTGATTACGAGGGGGAGGGGGGTTGAAATCGGCCAAAAATTGATTACGTAATATGTGAACGATCCCTAAGAGGGGCAATTTTTTCTGTACTTCGATGGAGTTTATATCGAAATTAACAGTAAAATCCGATTAGGGGCCATCCATAAAGGACGTCCGCAATGAGGGGGGGGGAGTCTGGCCAATGCGGACGTAAGGGGGGAGGGAGGTGTTTGGCCAAATGCGAACGTCCGCAGTTCATGGAAATTTTGGGCGATTTGACGGCTATTTCACTAGAAAATCACGAAATTTTTGGGCCAAAAATGATGACTCAAAAGATTTTGAAGAAAAATGCGGACGTCGGGGGGGGGGGGTTTCTGGATTGCGGACGCTTGCGGACAAGGGGGGAGGGAGGGGTCTGAAATGGCCGAAATTTTGCGGACGTCCTTTATGGTATGTGTCCCATATAACCTCGGCTGAGTGACGTCACAGATCGAAACGTCAATTTTTCTGTATCCTAAACCTGAATATGGCCCTAACCAAAACCCTAACCTTAATCCTTACCCTAACCCTAACAAATCCTGACCCTAATCCTGACCGTAACCCTAACTGTCAAAGCGCTAGGTGCGCTTAAATGTATTTTTCTGAGTGACGTCATTATCATAGATAATGAAGAGCCCAGAGTTATATGGGACACTAGCCTCCTTTATGGATGGCCCCTTATCAAAATCCCATAACTTAGGCTAGGAACAGAATTTTTCCATTTATTGAAGTTTTTCTGGTATCTATCGTCTGTTTCCTTTATTATGGCATATTTGAGAGAGCTGTAGCAGGGACATGCTTTTAGTTTTCATGTCGACTGATTTCGCCCTGATGGAGCTAATAGATGAACATTTAATGTTCAAAAGTCCATTTCATGAATTTCAAAATAGTCTGGTAGTTGTGAAGCTTTTAATTTTAGGTGGGAAAAAAGAGGCTCTCAGTGAGGTTATTTAACCACGTTCCCTGATAGCAGTAAGACGACCGTGGCGACACATTTTGTTCTTCCCCTATGGAAACCTAGACCATATTTTGACTCTTAGGAATATCTTGAACAAATTTGAGGCCCATAGGTTAATTTCAAACCTTTGGAAGGGCAATAAAAGTTTCATTAAGTCAAATCATTCGAAGAGCGTGAGAACAGTGCTCCAAAAAAGGCAGTTCACTATTTTGGCGGCAGAATCCAGAAAACTCGCGATTTTCACTTGAATGTTGGAGAATATTTCGGGCTAATCATCACTAAAATCACTACATATGCAAAAGTTCTAAAAAAATTAACTGAGTACCACGAGCAGGCCAGAGTTGATGCGAGGTCAGCTTCGCTGAGACACTATGCACTAGAGAATATTGCATCACTCATGGTTTACAGGTTTTTGATGGGTTGTGTTGGTTGGAAACAGGTAACTGGAGTAAGAATAATTTAATACAATGCCTAAGGATGCTGAGTAACCCATTGAAACCTATAACAATGCTGGTTTGGGGTGTTGTTTTGGCCAAAAGCTTAATTTGCCTTAATTATTTCACCATAATGGGGCTCAAATGGCTCTAAATCAGCACTCAAATTCGAAGTGAGTGAAGTTTTCCAGACAAAACCTCAAATCTAGCTGGAATCGAACCTGATCACAACTCAGGAGCACTGGAGTGACCCCCATACCTCAATTTTGACCAAAAGAATAATTTAAGCGATTTTGATGACAAAGTGGTGAGTAAAAACTTTCCAGCTGTATGGCCTCCCTGCTTGCCCAGAGCTATTCCTAGAGGTTCCTGGCTACGGCTTAGCATTGAAGACGATGATATTCAACGGGAGAAACCAGCCCTGACCCTTAAGCGAGTTCTTGAAGATAGCATTCACCACTTAATTCAACAAGCTTCAACACTGGAATTGGGATAAAATCAGTTCAGCAGTTGTTGAGCGCCTGGGACTTAGTCAAAATGAAAAAAGGATATGCATCAAAGCATGGATTTTTGAAAATGTTCATCTATTTCACGAATTGTGTGCATAATTTCATAGCTCAAATAATTCCCGTTTTCCTCTGATAACAAAATAAAATATGCCATGATAAACGTTACGTAGTATAAAACTCCACTTTGGCCATTGTCATCCCGAAGACCACCCCCGCCCCCTTAATAATATTGTGTCGCGCGCTACAAGAAATGTGTGGATGCTATTAAAGTAAACAGTAAGTGTCCTCAGGTAAAATAAACATGAGGAACCCCTTGTGCGCGCAATAGGAGCCGATTTGACATTTACCTTGAAAATATATTAAATATCTTTGATTTGGAGTTTGATTATTGATTTATTTTTCTGTTATTCGATTTTAAATAAAAGACTTATTATTAAAGAGACTATTTCATCACAGCTTACCCATATTATGTGATATGTAAATGTGTACGCATATAATTATATCGATTGTATTTTTCCAATCCCGAAAGAGCTGGGGGAACGGTTCCCAGAATCCCTGCCAAACACGTATATCCCTGTGTGGCTCACGCGGCGCGCTTCCATTTCAATTCCCCAGGCCCAGCACAGGTGTCCCTTGCTAAACACGTATATCCCTGTGTGGGCGTGTGGCTCGCGCGGCGCGCTTCCCCAGCGTCCCGTGGGGAAGCGCGCGGCGCGTACACACACCTTGTCTGCGAGTCGTGGCGCGCGCGCGGCGCGAGGGGGTCAGGCAACGCCTGACAACACACACCTATGCGGGCTTAGGAAAGGTGTCCCGTAGGGAATTGGAAGCGCGCGGCGCGTACACACCTATGTGCTATGCGGGCTTAGGAACCAGAATCCCAGTCCCTGATGGGAACTGGTTGTCTGGCGATGACAGACCCTAGGCTGAGAATCAGCGCCGCGCTGATTCTCAGCGGGTACGACAAGGAACTGGCAGCACATGAGCCATACGACACCACTCACTGAGGTGTCGCCACCTCTGAGATCTTGTCTGACGTCATCAGACCCATTATTTGAAATTTTAAATTTATTTGCGAGTCGTGGCGCGCGCGCTTCGCGCGCGCGAGGGGGTCAGGCAACGCCTGACAACTGAGATCGGTGTCTGACATTTCCACGAAAGCGCTGTTCGTACGTGGGTGTCGCGCGCGCGGCGCAACGTTCCACATTTTGCATTTGGACGTCACTTTGCGCCTTCGGCAAAGGAAATAGAGGCGACGGGCAACGTCCGTCGATTGTCAAACTGATTTAACAGTATATATATATCCACGTACGTACATGGCGCCGCGCGATCGGAAATTTCACACCTCCCTGCAACCAAACCAACTTACCCCTGGTTCTATAAGACTTCCTGCAACTATCAACTTACCCCTGGTTCTCTAAGGCCTCTTGCAACTACCAACTTACCCCTGGTTCTGTAAGACCTCCTGCAACTACCAACTTACCCCTGGTTCTGTAAGACCTCCTGCAACTACCAACTTACCCCTGGTTCTGAAAGATCTCCTGCAACTACCAACTTACCCCTGGTTCTGTAAGACCTCCTGCAACTACCAACTTACCCCTGGTTCTGTAAGACCTCCTGCAACTATCAACTTACCCCTGGTTCTGTAAGACTTCCTGCAACTACCAACTTACCCCTGGTTCTGTTAGACCTCCAGCAACTACCAACTTACCCCTGGTTCTGTAAGACATCCTGCAACTACCAACTTACCCCTGGTTCTCTAAGACTTTCTGCAACTACCAACTTACCCCTGGTCTCTGTAAGACTCCCACTCAACTTACCCCTGGTCTCTGTAAGACCTGCAACTACCAACTTACCCCTGGTTCTGTAACTCCTGCAACTACCAACTTACCCCTGGTTCTGTAAGACCTCCTGCAACTACAAACTTACCCCTGGTTCTGTAAGACTTCATGCAACTACCAACTTACCCCTGGTTCTGTAAGACCTCCTGCAACTACCAACTTACCCCTGGTTCTGTAAGACCTCCTGCAACTACCAACTTACCCCTGGTTCTGTAAGACCTCCTGCAACTACCAACTTACCCCTGGTTCTGTATGACCTCAGCAACTACCAACTTACTGGTTCTATAAGACCTCCTGCAACTACCAACTTACCCCTGGTTCTGTAAGACTTCCTGCAACTACCAACTTACCCCTGGTTCTATAAGACCTCCTGCAACTACCAACTTACCCCTGGTTCTGTAAGACCTCCTGCAACTACCAAAGTACCAACTTACCCCTGGTTCTCTAAAACTTCCTGCAGTTCCACACACTTCACTTCCACTGCCCTCTTCTGCTCATGCTCCAGGATTGCCTTGTTAGGCTTCCTGATAGTCACCCCTTTCTCGTTGTCATCGTCGTAGTCGTAATCGTACTGTAATAGTGTTTGATCACGATATAGTCAAGGTATGATACTGTCCTTTGTGCCTTATCAAAGCCTCAGGACGTCTCGTTACTCGTAGTAGAAAGAACATCTATGTGGTGATGCAACATGGAGACAAATGGGTTCCTAGAGAACAATAAGCGCAAACTTAATATAGTAGGTATGCAGTATGCATGCATACTGCATACCTACTATATTAAGTTTGCGGCGATATGAGCACTTATGCCCATATTGGGCTAGGCAAATTATTGATTAGGGCTTTGAAATAGACTTATTCAATTTGATCTTGAAAAACTCACCTTGGTTCTGTTGTTAGAGATGTGAGCAGTATTTCTCTGAACGTAGCCATTGGTACCAGATCCTCTGACTGTATCTAGACCGATACCATTGTACATTCTGTAACAGATTATCGGAGTGTAGAATGTAAATTGTACCATATACTGTCACATAAAATAGTCTCCAATCTGATACCATTGTAAGATTGTACAGTTATATCGGCAAATTATTAGGAAAGTATTAAAAAATTAGCCAATTAGGGCTGAGTGGGGCCGAGGGAACATCATAACTACACAAATTGTGGAATATGGGGGACCGATTTCATCAACCAGGATATTAACGGCTTCATTTATGATAGAAAGGCGCAGATTAACATACCAGAAATCGGAATTCAGAAATCTAAGCACCACACAGTGAAACTCGAGTAAAAAGAAATAGCCTATTTCATGGATGTATACAATTTTCGGTAAATAAATCGGGAATACAAGACAAAAATAAAAATTATAACCGGGTAACAATATCAATAATTGCTTGCTCTTTCTCTCGATGCGTTAAGATTCAATTTCTTATCATGGTCCCACCTTGACCTTCAATATACTTTGTCAATTCGAAAGAAGCACAATATCCAACACCAGGAATATTACTGCTTTATTAACTTATTTTGATCATGCTCAAACGAAACAATACCTAAAACTGAAGAGTAACCCATCAAAACGTGACACACACAAATCTATGATGAAGGTGATAACTGTACATTAAAATGTATATTTCGTACTCTGTGGGATCAACAAACATACAACTATACATGAGGGACTGGCCGTATATGATAAAAGCTTTCAAATTTTAGAACGTTCCAATATCATTTGGTGATATCAATGCATACCTACATTGATCTTTCATAATCTAATAATAGGAATCAGAAACCAAATTCACGCCTGCATATAGCCTTTCCATCGTTACTTCACAGTTACGAACAAGCTTCTAAAGTTCTAAAGGGAGCAAGATCTTATAATCATCAATACTTAACACCCCAGCAAAATCCAGCATGCATTCGGACCAAAAATAATACTCATGAGACATTGATATCAATTATCAATTATAACTACAATCTAGTATCTATGATAGTACGATAAATACCAAACATGAATTGAGATTCATTAGAACTTCGATTAACTTTTCAGTGACACTTCCACAATTCATACACTATAGGAATTTGGAGATACACCAAATCAATCTAATCATACTATATTCAAATTATATCATGTTAAGAACAAACAAACTATAGTAACAATAATTATATTATGAATTCATACTCGACTGTCATAAAATAGACTTAAAAATTGTATGCTTATAAAAATAGAGCAATGCAATAGGTAATATTCATATAATAACTCGAGTCTCCAACTACATTATGATATTTTACTGCACTATTCGTTACGAAAGGAGGGAGGTAGTAGAAACATAGGGATACTTATTAGTACACACCAGTGCAGTGCCACGGGTAGCTGCCACTCCGATTTTATTCAAGTTATTGAAACTCAGTAAACATTCATCTTAATTTTCCAGACTCAATAATGATTGATTAGGTAAAGATATAACCAGTTAGAAAGGATTCACTACACTCTCTGGCAGGCTAATTTATCAATCATTGCACTGTCATCTCTTGCAGGATGTAGCAGATAAGATGACGATACATCCATTGGAATACAAATTACTCGAAATCCATGTAATCGGAAATACAATATACAAAATCTAGGGCGTAACAGACACTTCGAACAGCTCCTGACGCGTCAATAACTCCTCAACTATGATATTCGCGCGCAATGTTATATATAACGTTATTATTATATGATCAAATGTAAAAAGCAAGCAAGTACAGTAGAAGGCAGCTTGGTACGATATTAAATTACTGGCCGCGCACGATCGTAGGTAGCTTGGCGTGACGTCATTATCATGGTTCAACGTGGCGAGTTGATGACGTCACACCACCTACTTCACACGCGCGACACCTCAGTTGTTATATATGTATTTACTAAGATGTGCGAGGTTTTCCGGTCGTTGAGTGCCTCTCTCCTGCGTCTAAGGGAGTTGGAGCTTCTCGATGTATTTGTTGGGTGACTGCGTGTTATCGGTGCTATCCAGCTGATAGGACGCCAGGATCAGGAACTCTGATTGGTTGCACTCGTAGCTGTACCCACTGCCGATGTTAATTACCTGTTCACACTTCCACATCATCACATCATTACCATGTGCCATTGCATTTTAGAGTACGAATTTCCATGGTGCTATGTTGCATTTAAGAAAACTTATGTTGTACTGTTGTAGATCAAAACTCCCCACGTACGATTGTATATCTCAATTATCTCTTGGTGGGTTTCTTTCCGTTGAGTCATGAAACGGCCATGATAAGTCTCTCAACCTCACCCCATGTCACTATCACTAAACATCGCGTATTAGTAATCCGTCGGCCACGTGACGTCACCAAGCACTGCCGCGTGCTACAAAAGATGACGTAGCCAGCGGATTACTAACGCCCCGATACTAACCTGTTCGCACTTCCACCCATCACTGAGAGTGGATAGCATCTGTGTCAGTTCGTCCTCGTGGGACTGCAGGACCCTGTACACGTGTTGGGTCCGTTTGCTGGTGCTGTCCTTCTCTTCCTTGGCTCCCAGCCGGGCCTTCATCAGCCGCACCAGGGACGATATCTGGGGAAAGTCAGGGAACCGGAGGTAGGTTTATGTCGTACAAGTTGTGCTACCATGGCGATATTACTGGGTTTTAATCAGGTACTACCGAAAAAACAGGAATAAGAATATTCCTCAAATAAAATACAATCTAGATATTTATTCTAAAAATTCATTCAAATTTTCATAGTCTTAAGTGAAGAGTGAAGCACCTGGTAGAACTCTGCCTCAGCTAGGACCCCTTCGTCCATGAGGTTCTTGTCGATGATAACCTTGCCATGACGCAGGTAATTCAACACCGGACTGAAGTAGTTGGGGTCTCTGTCGATCAGGAACGCTCCTGACAACGATCATGATGATACAATGCAGTATAAACGTATCATCGATATACTTTAGAAAATAATCGCGCAATTTCATTGTGTTGAGATTATGCAGAAGTCCCTAAGCAGTTAAATTGTAGGATATACATTAAAACGCTTTCCAGGGGCACATAATGCAATAATGCATGTTTAAGCAGACTGATCAGTCATCATATAACAATTTCTAACATAACAATTGGCTATCATTTCGATGCATATTTACATATAAAACTCGGCTTCGCCTCGTCTGATATGTACTAATACGCATCTCAATGCTGCCCTATAATAGTTATACAATATCAGGAACGCTCCAGTTGAATCGCGCATTGAGTCGATGAGCTGCTCATCGTGGCATATCCGACATAAAAAGGAATGTGGGTCCTTACACAGTGTCTGTTTGGTTGTCAGGAAAATAGTACCTGAAAATGGGGGAACGAGTTAGCAAAGCGGACCTCTGTACTTACTCTTCAGGTATAAATAGGTTTATGTTTGGAGTTTGGTGAGAGCTCATACAGTGTAAACTTATTATGATATCAAGGATGAAATGAATACATAGTAAGAAAAAACATCCTAATAGAGTACTGTAAATTTTCAAAATGATGTCGGTTTGAAATGAGAAGTTCAAGAAAAGCAAAGAAAATATGTCAATACAGCGATACACTGCCTATTTGTAAAATTGCAAAGTAAAACAACCCTCCAACTATGAGCGGTAACACAAAAAACGGATCTGAAATCGGAATGAGTGAAGTATCTTACCCCCAACATTGAGCCTGACCCATTCCTTTTTGCTAGAACTTTGCTTGTTGTGCCCGTTCGTTAACGCAGCATCGCTCGTCATTCTAATCAAGGACATGAGAGCAAACATTTACACACGAAGCAGAAGTTACCAAAATGTGTACTAACGTATACCAAACAACAACTGCGCCACACCACCATACACATGTAAACTGTGTCAGAGTACAGTGTTATATGGTGCTACGTAGCTATGAGATAAAGTGCATTAGAGGTCTTGTAAGAAGAATCTGTGGAGCTGTGTCATCAACTCATCACTTGAAACTTTCATCATGACATCACACTAACTGTCTGTTACTCGTGTAAAACTTACATATTTATTAACATATATAGTGTCCTATCATGCTGTAACATATGATAAATTGACAACATAATATGATACATAGATTAGCGTTAACTATATATAGTGGATGTGTTGATGAGTATGATGCAGTGCTGAAGTGTGGTAGTGGTTTCAGAGTATGGATTATACATAGCTGCTTTTATATTTGAGTGCATCGTAGAAATCAAAGAAATAAGCATCTAGACTAGAGGGCGACAATAGCTCCATCAATAGCAACATAAGATGGCTCTAAAGCTATCAAATGGTATGTTGGTATCACAATGATAAATACAATATTTCAATAAAACCTAACATTTATCGTATATAAATTTAATTAAATAACGTTTAAGCAGTTAAAATACATCCAAAAACCAAGCCCAAAAGTTAAGAATCATTAATTAAACAACTTTAAGAAGAATTTTGTCTGAATTGTAATGAAATTCATGAATTACATGCAATCAAAATTCCAACTCAAATACAAAAATTTTTCAAAGATCATGCTCGACATGGAATTTGATTGTGTTATGACTACACAACTGTATTTTTAATAATTGTCAAATCGTTATTCAGATTTTTAATCCGTTATAAATCCAACAGCTCAATTAAGAAATTTTGAAAAATATAATTCAAATTACATTATAATAACATCAGTTTGACTGGATTGAGTTCTACCTCACTGATATTATAGTGCATTGATATTAAATACCTAAATTATGATAATTTTATGATGTACAAGAACATTAATAAAGTAAAATCTGTGTACAGAGTGATGATATAAAGGTTCAAATCAATGCCTAATCCTACTTCTTTTAGTGTTATTTATCATTAACTCAAATCAATCACAATTTACTATTCAAAACAAACTTGTTGATCTACAATATTTTTAAAATGCAGGACTGTAGCTGTCTTGAGTTACTTATATCAATATCATCCCCACTGACCCAAGTCAAAACTTGTGAAAATGCCTTGAAAACAGTTTTTATTTCTAAAATTGCAACGTCAGGATCATGTTTTGTCCTCAGCCAGCTGCTTAACTGAGGTGATAGTATGGGAAGATATAGTTTTTGACTGTCCTCATCTTTGAAAATCTGCAATTCTAATTGAGAAAGCAGTACACTCAATAACCTTAATCCCAGATCCTGTCGGTGAGGCGATGTCATGATGATTTCATCTGCTTCATCAAACTTGCCCACACTGTATAGTAATACTGTCAAATAGGACTGGATTGGGATAATTAAGTCCCATAAAGTAGCTATATTGATAATCAGATAAATCCAAGATGTTGCAAATGGAAAGATATCTATATCTGAACTGATAGATGGTTTTGTGGACATTTTTAGCATTTGCTCTCGATGAGAATCAACATCTGGGGAAGACGAAAATGTTATATTGCCTGCTGATGTTAATGGAACAAAGAATAAGTTGTTGAATTTTGGAAGAAAAAGAGCAGATGGACGAATGTTTTTGATGTTCAGAGAGAGGATTAGTTCCATAGAAGTTAGCAGCTGAGCATGTAATAGCACAAAATCTGGGTTGAGTTTTTTCTCAGAACCTACAACTTTATGTATCAGCCAACTCCTCTGATCAGAAACCCAAACATTTTCATTTTTCAAAACTGATGCCTCCTCTTCAGTCACAGAAGCAATGTTTACATTTATCAAGATATGCCTTGCAATAGAAACAAACTTTATTGTGGAATCAAGTGACAATGAAAATTCTTTGACACACATTCTATCTTTTGGCTGTCTTCCAACCTTTTCAATGATGCTGTAGATTCTCTTAATTTTGCTACAAAAAACCGTTTCCCAAAGAATATGCAACAAGTTTTGTTGAATCTCCACTGATTGAAGACTCAATAAAACTTTTGAAACTGAAATAAGACAATTCATATCAACCTCAGGAGATTGATTGTGTAAAACTTCACTCCATTGAAAAATTAGGCACTCTATGAGACATACTGATATGGTGATGTGATTGAGCTGATATGGCCACCAAGGAAGCAAATTAAGCAACCAATGAAGATTATCATCAAACTCTTCGTTATTACATTCTTGTTCATCCCCAACAGTCATGACATGGCATCTTTCAATCCAATCCACCACATTTTGAATAAGATTATTTTCAATTATATAATTTGCAACAATATGTGTCACTGTTTTATCATTTGAATTCAGAAGAGTTTCAATGTTGCACTCAGTACCAGTATTTATTTGCAAGTGTAATGCATCAGTGAGCTGCTGTCGAATGGTATACCATCTTTCATGTTCTGGCGATAGAGAAATCCAGCCAACATCATCCTCAAATTTGTCATGAATTTTGCCACTCAAACTTTTCCTACTTACACTTCTACTGCTCATACTTTTCTCTGTTGATGTTGATTCAATTGTACATGTATCTAATTCAATTGCATCAATAGCAATGTTTTGACAGTATATCAAAAGAATTAAGCCATGGCAAACATTATTATGGTGTCTTATTTTCAGGAAGAACTTATTCCATAGTTCTGTGGGGGAATCATACATTGGAATAAAATGACTAACAATTTCACTGATCTGAAGTTGATATTCTTGGGAAGCAATTTTACTGTCTAAAGACATACAAGATTCAAGGAACATATTGAAAGTTACACTCAAGGGTATGCCACATTCTGTTAATTGATTGATTATATCAAACCAGTCATCAGCATGTAACAATAGAAGGGTTAAAAACCTGCAAACTAGTAATATGTTTTCAAAAGACTCTGATTCAGCTAGTTTCAAAACAATACTTTCTTGAGATGAACTTTCTAAAGCAAAGCAGTTGTGGAACTGGGTCTTGGTAGGGAATTCACATGTAAAACTATGATTGGCTCTTGAAAAATATTTCTCAATTGAAGATTGAAATTCTGATAGTAAATGGGATCTAGAAGATGTGTTCATAAATTCAACCCTTTTCCAACAATCAGATACTTTTTGGTACAATGCTGAAAGGTTTATAAACATTTTACAGTAGTCATAGGTGTCAAAGAATCTATTTTGATCCTGTTTGCTTTTTGATCCAGATATCTTGCTCATCAAAGAATGGCATATATTAATCTTGAATTCATTAGGAAGTCTTTCATCACAAAGAGCCATATCTAATGTTTCCCTCATGTTGGACTCTAACTGAATTTCAATAATGTTTGCCTTTATCTCTTCTTGACCTTGAGAAGATATCTCCTTAGACCCAAAGATGTTTAAAATGTTTTTAACTAATTTCATGTCTTCAATAGATAGTAAATATTCTTTACCCAGGCAGTTTTCAAATGGTACAGATATATGAAAGATAGTACCATCCTCTTTGAGTAAAAATGAGCAAGATTTATTTGGTCTCCAATTTGGGATAATTAGTGGAGATGATAATGACCCTTCACCCAAAGCTCCAAACGAACTAGATATCAACTTTCCTCCTTTCCCAACATTGAAAGCACACACTCGATAATGCTGATAGGGACACCAGATCTCTAATATTCCTCTTTTCCTGATATATATTATCAAAAACAATGTACTTTGTTGTTTTGTAGAAATAGAACTTTCTGATATAGATGAAATATCAATCCACCCACATTGAGCATCTCTGTATCCCTTCCATATATCTACAATGATCATGCTAGTAACATCCAAAAGCAAAAGGCGGCCAAACTTATCTAGCAATATCCCCATATTTCCTTTGGGAGATGCCTTGATAGACAAAATCTCTCTTCTTGGATCATCTATACAAATGTTCTTTGAAAGGGGAATAGGTGGTTCAAAATTAAGTTGCTCATCTTTATCTGGTTGGGTCCAACTACTTAGCCAGCTGGAACCAGGAATATATGAAATAAGTTTACTTGCAACATTCATTACAACTTCAGACATGATTGGTTGAGCTCCTTGCTCTGTTGGACAATACTGTGCAATGAATGGGGTTTTCCCAACAGCAATGTAGTTATACACTGGCCCAAGTCCAGCTTGACCAATGTAGTTTGAAGAGCCTCCAGCAAGGGATGCTTGAAACAAATGTTCAAAGGGAGTAGTGTTTTTTACTCCATAGAACTCAACATCAGCTGTAGAAACCTGATCTTGGAACAACCACTTTTTGTATGAGATAGATATATTTGATGAATTTGATGTGGTCTTTTGTTGCTGTAGTCTACAAAATCTTAAACACTGATATAGGCTGAAGCCATCAACTGCAACTGCCATGTCTTCATAAACTATGATCAATTCATCTTGCAATGCTACAGGATGGCAATATTTAATCCCTTTGATTGGACAAGGATTGAAAATTTGTTCAAACAACAAAACACCTCTTTCAGTGTAAATCCGCAGGTAACCTGAAGAAAATCCAACTGCAATGCAATCCCAAGTACTTGTTTTAATTGATGTGGTAACACCAACGCTTTTTTGCTGCAGAGCGACTGACAGAGCAATGACTACAGTTGCAGTTTCGGCATTGATGTCAGCCAAAATTCCTTCATAAAGCAATTCATATTCTACCTTAGACAACTGTTCCTCTTCTTTAACCTTCACAGTAATGATACGATTTTTGTAAAGGAATGCACAAAGATCACCACTGTCACTTAGAGAGAATTTTGTAGAATCTAACCAGTTAGCATGTTCCTCTTCAGCCAGCAGAAACTCTTTTATTCTATCAATATTCTGAATGAATCCAATATTCTGCACCTTTGCTGACATTGCAAAACTTTACATAAGTTAACCTAATGAATATTAAGTCATAAATTGAAACAATAAGATTTGAATTCATGTGTTGATATTATATTACATTGAAAAAGATATTAGATGGATATTTGAATCATGAAGAAATCTTTCTTCAAGACATCAATCTGCAACACCAACATGATCCCTTTAGGTAATGCAATGTGGAGAGCAGTAGGATCAAAGTGAGTCCACCAAGATGCATGAATTGTGTGCAGGCATCATCCATCCAATACCCACCAACATCCAATTTTTTGGATGTCTAAATTGTGATGGATGCCCTTATTCAAATCAAAAGAATATATAAGGCATCTTTCTTCAAGATATCTATAGTCTTTCTGTTCATCTAGCATGACATTATCACCAGTGTGAAATAATGCTGTGGGACGTTGTCTGACTCACTGACACCAGCCAAGAAGCAGCTGGGCCGCTGGGGGCATGGTGCTGAATTCTTATTAGGGTCTGTCAACAGCCGACAAGAGATAATGACAGATGCTCTTGGTTCTACTTAAAGTAAGTATAGGAAAAGAAATTTTGGTCAGTCTCCCATATAAACGGGAGCCTTCATTTTCTATGACAATGACGTCACTCAGAAAAATATAATTAAGCGCATCTAGCGCTTTAAGCAGTGAGGTTAGTGTTCTGTTTAGAGTCAGGATTAGTTAGGTTTAGGATAAGGATTAAGGCTAGGGTTTTGGTTAGGGCAATGGTTAGGTTTAGGATACAGAAAAATTGACGTTTCGATCTGTGACGTCACTCAGAGCCGTTTATATGGGAGACATACCGAAATTTTTAGGAAAAGAAAATTATTTTTAATATTCAATTTGGAATACAATATATCTGCAAAAATTTCTTGAACATGATTTCATTAGGCTCCAAAATAATGACAGTAAATATTGGTTGTTCTTTGTTCTTATTTCATTGGATGTTCTCATTTCATTGGTGTTTTTATTTCAAAGTGGTTTCATCGTTCCACTTCGATCGAATGGACTGATGAATTGTCTGGTACGTTGACAGACCCTCTCGAGAATCAGCGCCACGCGCGCGGCGCTGATTCTCATCGAGCTGACGCCTAGCTGACGCCAGCCGAAGCGGCTGGCGTCAGCGGGTCATACATCGTACGACAAGTTTTGCGCGCGCACAGAGTGCTTGCTAAGCTAAACACGTAATCGTATACGCCTGTTATCGTCGCGCGCGTACACACACCCATGCTATCATTATATACTATGCGGGCTTAGCTTAGAAACAAGGGACCCGGGTCAGGCAACGAATCGTGGGTTGACGGGTTGTTTCTTTAGCCCGCATACTGCATAGGCGAAAGTGTCATACAGAGTAGCACATATCACCAATGGCGCCATTGGTGCCACTAAATGGCACCAATGGATCTCCATTGGTACCAATGGCGATTGCTGAAATGGCACCGATGTTGCACCCTATCTCCATTGGTACCATTGGTGATCACCATTGGTACCATGGGCGATCGCCATTGGATGCCAATGGTACCATTTAAATGGTGCCATTAAGAAGCGATACTGAAGTCGAGATCACCATTAGAGGGTAGAAGCACCAATGGCACCAATGGTGCCATTGGCGTTGCCCTAACCAGCGCCCTGGTTTCGCGCACGGAGTGCGCGGCGCGGCAAGCCGCTAAACCAGGGCCCTATTTCTCACTAACAGTTGGTCGTTTTGACGTGTCGATTTGACACGTCAAAACGACCATCCAGGAAAATGGCGCCGCGCCCTACGTTCATAGTAGTTTCTCAGTTTTCATCCAAAAACTGACCAATTATGTCAGCATTGGATAGCTGACTTCATATCAAGTACCAACAAATCACTTCATACACATTTCCTTCTTGCTTCCAAGTTTATCTAACCAAGTCTTCTTCCACTTATTCCCTTTAAATGTTCCTATCCAAGGATCTGGGTGAGGAATACCAATCGTTTCTATCTTTTTAAATTATATTAGTGAAAGACTTTATTGCTTGTTTGAGTTTCGTCTACAGCAGCCTATTTTACCATTGAAGGAACAGTTTTTCGGTTAGCTCTGGTCCTGTAAGATAGCTGCTTATAATCTGTTATCATTCACAGATTTTTCTTTCTATGTTTCAATCCTTGGATCCCTTTTATTTATTTTGTTTATTTATTTTATTTATCTATTGATTAGTTGTACCTCATGAGGTCATGATATATGTATATTTTTCATAATACCTCCATAGGAAGTAAGTTTAAGCTCATTTAAGGCACTGTTTTGAGGGCAAATAGTGTCCATGAATGTGATTTTTTCTTTCCAAGCTATATATGCCTCTTGATGCCTTATTATTTTGAGCTTTCATTTCATTGCCGACTTCATTCTCTACAAAATGCATTTTCTGTCTCCACAAAATGTAGTTTCTGTCGTTTTCAATTTGTAAGCCAATTAATGCTGAAAATTTCACCTAGTTTTTTGTGTCTATTTGAGGCAAAATATTTCCCACTTTATACTTCGCAATGTGAACATATCTTAATGATATTTGTGATTCATTTTGATGCAAGTTTTCAGTGAACAATTTACACAGTTTATGGTGCCACATGATATGCCTATTTGAAGTAAATCATTTGCATAATTTTCATGCCCAGTATGAGAATATTAATGTGTATTTCATGTTAATTTCCACCATGTACATGTTTTCACTTTTTGCAAAGTCCATGTGGCTCAGTGTTAGCTTTCATTACACCATATCATTTTTGGTGTCTATGCTTTATCTGGATCTGCCTAGATCTTTGATGTAGGCACTCCTTCATGGATACCATCAAAGATTATGGATGAAGTTGTTGGAGAGTTTTGTGGCTTGACTTTCACAAAGAAGAAGTCAAGCCACAAAACTCTCCAGCAGCTCCATCTATAGTCTGTATTTGTTCTACAAAGAAGACTATTTTTATTAAATGCTATGTCTCTCATCAACCAAGTACTCAACTACTTAAAATCACAATTGTTATATGATCAAAGGAATTTGTGTTTGAATCATGGTGTTATGTGCTACAAAATGTAAATTATTTGTTTTATTAAAAAATTATTTGTTTTATTTATGTGATTTTCCCTTTACCTAGTTTACCTAGTTTTTGGTGCCAGTTGATATGTCTATTTGAGGCAAGCAATGCTTGCCAAGGATTGCCCAATTTTTTGCCGGATATGAACATGTATCTTATGCCAATTTCAATCTAGTTTATTGAAAATTTTCACTGAAAATTTTTCTTAGTTTTTGATGCCACGTGTCATGCCTATTTGAGGCAAAACCTTGCCCAATTTTCATGCCCAATATGGACATGCAGTTTATTTTAGTTTCAATCTTGTTTATTGGATGTTTTCACTGACAAGTTTTAATGCAAATTCCATCTAGTAGTTGTTCATTGTTGAGACAAAAAATCGCCTTATTTATACCCCACAATATGGACATGAATTTTTGCTATTTCAAACTACATTAATGTAAACTTTCGTGGCAAGGACAAAACCCCACCGGATTTTCTGTCTGAGTCAAAAGGCACAAGTTTTACCACAGGAATACATGACCAAAATACGTCCTAACCCTCCATGTAACCATGAGTGGAGGCTAATGTCATCGGGCTTATGTAATAAGCTAATTTGTGAAAAATAAGCCAAAATAGCCTCCCTATGGGCTAATGTCCGGGTAATCTTGGTCATGTTCACTATGTAAAACTTTCACTGGCAAAATTTCATTTATTTTTTCTGCCAATCTTGATGGCAAATGGTACCACAGGAACACGACAAAAATTAGCCTCCATTAGCCTCCATTAGCCTCCATGGAGGCTGAGTGGAGAGAACTGAGTGGAGCCTAAGTGGAGGCTAATTTCAAAATTAGCCTCCACGGAGGCTAGTGGAGGCATGAGGCTAATTTTCGAAAATAGCCTCCACTATGGAGGCTATATTAGCCTCCACTAGCCTCCATTAGGCTCCACTAGGCTCCACTAGCCTCCACTCAGCCTCCACTCAGCCTCCATGGAGGCTAAATTTTATTAGTTTAGCCTCCACTAGCCTCCACTCAAGATTTAGCCTCCATTAGCCTCCACGGAAATTTAAAAAGTCATTTTTGGATTCTATGGAAGCTATTTTGACAGTGCTAGTGGAGGCTATAGCCCAAATGGAGGCTAAAAATCATGAAAAACGATAATATAAGCCTACAAAACACAAATTTCTTGCTGAAAATGGTGATTTATGTAACACTAATAGTGAAAAACAATATAGGCTTCAAACTTTCAGACAGCTCCAACTGCCTCCACTCAGCCTCCACTAGGCTCCACTCAGCCTCCACTAGGCTCCACTCAGCCTCCACTAGGCTCCACTCAGCCTCCACTAGGCTCCACTCAGCCTCCACTAGGCTCCACTCAGCCTCCACTTAGCCTCCACTAGGCTCCAGCCTCAGGCCCCCTAGCCTCCACTAGGCTCCACTCAGCCTCCACTAGGCTCCAGCCTCCACCTCCACTAGGCTCCACTAGCCTCCACTAGCCTCCACTAGGAGTGGAAAATGGAGGCTCCACTAGCCTCCACTAGGATCCATTCAGCCTCCATGGAGGCTCCACTCAGCCTCACTAGGCTCCACTCAGCCTCCACTAGCCTCCAGTGGAGCCTGAGTGAGGCTCCAGTGGAGCCTCCACTGGGCTCTGGTGGAGCCTCCACTGGGCTCCCTCAGCCTCCACTGGAGGCTCCACTGGACCACTAGGTGGCCACTAGCCTCCACTAGGCTCAATGGCTCCACTGGAGGCCAGTGGGGCTCCAGTTCAGCCCTCACTAGGCTCACTCAGCCTAGTGGAGGCTCCTCAGCCTCTGGAGCCTCACTAGGCTCCACTCAGCCTCCACTGGGCCCATTCAGCCTCCATGGATCCTAGTGGAGGCTCCACTGGAGGCTAGTGGGCCACTGGGCTCCCTAGTGGTGGCCAGTAGAGCCTAGTGGAGGCTGAGTGGAGCCTAGTGGAGGCTAGTGGGGGCCTGAGTGGAGCCTAGTGGAGCTGAGTGAGGCTTCGTGGAGGCTAAGTGGAGGCTGAGTGGAGCCTAGTGGAGGCTGAGTGGAGCCTAGTGGAGGCTGAGTGGAGCCTAGTGGAGGCTGAGTGGAGCCTAGTGGAGCCTAGTGGAGGCTAAGTGGAGGCTAGTGGAGGCCTAGTGGTGCCTAATACTAGATTTTGGTCTATGTTACAAAATGTACTCTTTTTGTAAAAACATGACATAAATTTAATTTTGTGGAGGCTAGCATATTATCTGTGTTTTTCATGATTTTAGCCTCCATTTGGAGGCTATAGCCTCCACTAGCACTGTCAAATAGCTTCCATAGAATCCAAAAATGACTTTTTAAATTTCTGTGGAGGCTAATGGAGGCTAAATCTTGAGTGGAGGCTAGTGGAGGCTAAACCAAAATTTAGCCTCCATGGAGGCTGAGTGGAGGCTGAGTGGAGGCTGAGTGGAGGCTAGTGGAGCCTAGTGGAGGCTAGTGGAGGCTAAATAGCCTCCATAGTGGAGGCTATTTTTCAAAAAATTAGCCTCATGCCTCCACTAGCCTCCGTGGAGGCTAATTTTTGAAATTAGCCTCCACTTAGCCTCCACTCAGGCTCCACTCAGGCTCCACTCAGCCTCCATGGAGGCTAATGGAGGCTAATTTTTGTTGTGTTCCTGTCGTACCATTTTGCCCACTTGATTTATCTGCTTGTGTCTTCTCACTTCATTTTCCTATCAAGCTTGTTTATTGTAATTTTCCCATCAAGTCAATTGTAAGTTTATTGTAAGCTTTGCTAGAAATTTCATCAAGTTTTTTGTTGTCTATTTGAGGCAAAATATTGCCCACTTTATACTCCACAATTTTAAACATGTATTCAGTACTATGCATTGCCCAATTTTTGACCCAATATAAACATTTATTTGTCATTTCATGACATTTTATGTCATTTTTGAATTAAAAAGAAATCTTTCTTCAAGACATCAATCACAGACTTTCTCCAACTCCGTACTTGAACACCAACATGATCCCTTTTATGTCATTTTCATGAATTGAATTGATCAATCTGGTCTACTGTAAATTTTCACTGAAAAAGTTTACTTGTAAAAAGTTCTTGGTGCCACTTGGCATGCCTATTTGAGGCAAGATGGTTCACTTTCCCAGCTAATATAGTAATATGAACCTTAATTTATGTAATATTCAATTCATTTCATTGTAAGCTTTCCTTGACAATGAATTTTACTAAGTTTCTGGTGCCTCTTGATGTGTCTATTTGAATTTTGAGGCAAGATAAAGATCAACTTTTGACTCCAGACCAATAGTTTTTGGTTTCAATTGATATGTCACAAGTCATAGTGGAGCACAGTAGGTATGGGGCATTCCATGTAGGTCACTGTGGCGATTTCCTTCATAGTGCCCCTTGGGACCATCTGATTTCAGATTTTACTTATCTCCATAATATTACCTCTTCTATAATATAGAACTATTATAGGTCGATGGAGTAACCTAATACCACATATATGTAGTGAGCGCGAAGCGCGAACTATATATAGACGCATTATTGGCGAAGCGAAGGGCTGAGGTAATTTGTTTTTGGACGAGGCGAAGCCGAGTTCAAAATAATGATATTAGGTACTCCTGAACCTATGATTGACCATGGCGAAACCACAAAAACTAACGCGCTAAAAATACGTAATAACGTGAAAAATAGACTTTGACAAGTAGCATACAGCCGTCAGACAGGTTGATGTGTAAATTTACATCCGGCGGATCAGAACAAATTAGTGCTAAATCGTTGGTGGTGTGTCTTGCAGGAAGAATTACAGATTTTGCCATCAACCCACTGCTGTAAATCTTGATAAAGACGTCACCTTGAACACTTTGTTCATCGTGGAATGTATAAATTCTATTACCACAGAATGCAGATCTATGTTTGTCCCATCCAAATTATGCAAATTCGATTGACACTTTACTGAGTTGCTATCATATAAGGGTTATAGGTTCGTTCCCGACCCTATAACTCCCGGATAATCAGGGGTTATAGGGTCGGAAACATTTCCACTAACATGGGGTTATAGGATCTGACCGACCCTATAATATAGAAATAACCCGATGTATATGGTAGCAAATAAGGGCTTATGAGCCATGTAATACTACTAATAATTCCGCTCTTTTAATATCTGCCCAAATGTATCGCCACAGTCGCCAATGAATCCTAATGAATAATCCATACCTTAACCAAACTTCACTTGTAGCCAGCCAATGTAGCTGTGGATGATAATCACATGATTCTCAAAAGCTTCAGATGATAACACTATCGTTCATGAGTTATAACGTTTAAATTTCAACCTCTTTGAGCCATAGCACAGGTTTGGTAATGGTGAGGTGGGGTTAAGTTTGGATTATTGTTCATAGATCGACTGTGATATGCAACAAATCCATCTCTGATTATGGAAATTCACGTATTCATCGCGGACAGTGGCGACAGTGAATGTAGTGGATCATCGTCGAAATTTGTGATAGTCAATCACCATTACCTACTATGGGTGTTTGGCGATCTTCAAGGGCGCTAAGAGATCATAGTTTATATTGTAGACAGTGATGTCGCCTTGATGAATGTCAATCAATGTTTATCACTGTCGCTATTGATGACAATGGCGATATAAATTGCCGATTGGCGATATTTCAATAATATCGACACTTCACCATTCGTTGCATATATCGTCTCGTTTCCTGAGTGGATAGCCCCAAAGGTTGGGGTGGGACAGAAACTTAGTAGGTCAGGTAGGATCAAGAGAGCCAAATAAAAAAGGGTTTTTATTTGATTTTAAATTTAAAGTTTAATACTGCTACTTTAAAAGGGTGGACAGGCAAGAAGTCCCCACTGGGTCGGGGGGCTGTCCCCTATGGTCAGGAAATTTAATTAAAGTAGGTCATAAAAAAGGGTCAGAAGGCGAGGTCAGATAAAACGCAGGGGCCGGGTAAAGTCCCCGGGCCGATGGTTTCCATTAGGTCAGCTAAGGTTGTCATGGCCGATGAGAGGGGTAAAGGGGGAGGCGCCGGGATCAGGAAGGGGGGTCACCGTCATTGAGGAATTCGGGAAAAAGGCCCTAATTGGCCCAAATTTGGGCCCAAATTTTTACAAGAATATTGGGAAAAGGTCCCAAAAACCCAATAGGTCAGGAAAAAGTCATAGTAGTAGAGAAAAGGCCCGGGGCGGGGTAAAACAACAGAATTAGGAAGGGTTGAAAAGTGGAACTTTTTCATGGGTCAAAGGCCAGGTTGAGTCCCATTTATCGGGTAGTCCCCAAAGGGAAAAGTTGGGTTGGCGGGGTCTACTGAAAGACCCCAATAAGTTAAAGAGCCCCAATTTAGTCAAATTTGATTTTATGATAAACCTCCCTTTCAAGCCGGGAAAATTAAAATCTTTTTTCCCAAAAAAAAAAAAACTTGAAAAATTTAAAAAAAAATTTTTTTTGTCAAAAAATTGGAAAAACCCAAAATAAAATTTAAAAAAAAAAAAACCCCTAGCCCCAAAAAAGAAAAATAGGTTGGGGTTTTTTTTTGGGACAATTTTTTTAAAGGGGAAAAAAAAAAAAATTTTTAAAAATTTTTGGAAAAAAAGAAAAAAAAAAATTTAAAAAAAAAAAAAAAAAGCATTTAAAAAGTTGAAAAAATACCTGCAACATTATCTATAAGTCACAACCACCTAGTGCCAATAATACTTGTAGCAGCTGACTATTCGTAACACGGTACAGGTACACAGAGAGAGAGATCCTGGCACCTTTATGTCTGGCAAGACAATGACATTAAGTGGCACGTCCGACCGTGTTGCCCATTGTTATGGCACATATAGTACACAAATATATTACATCATGTCTGGTAACACACACCACAAATTATTGTAATTTCGAGCAATGTACCATTTCAAAATATATATATATAATGTGGTGCTCTTTTCCATGTGATAAGGGAGTTGAACTCACATTGTAGTGATTTAACACCCCCCCTATATTAACTGCAGCTCTCTCTCCTGTGTCTCACCTCTTGACAGCTCCATTTCTACAACAATGGGTACACCAGATAATTATAGCCTCCCTTTTCCTCATGGCACTGATCTCAAAGAGCAGCTCCTCCTGCTGCTTCTCTGTCCAGTAGCTGCTGCAGCTCCTTGATATATATATTCTCTCTCGCTACTACTACTCTCACGTAGCTTCGTCATCTTCAGGAATCCTAATTAGCAAATTATAGAGTAGCTCTCATAATATATATATATATTCAGCCCGCCAGACATTGTCTGGTAAAATGAGGGAGTAGCCAATGGGGGGACGGCGGCTCGGTCACGTGACCACCGTGTCTGGCCGGTGAGGGGGAGCCTGCTGATCAGTCAACAGCTGCTCACAACCACTCCACCAGCTTCGCAGACGTTTGATTAAACCTCCAATAGAATATATAGCTCCAGACACACAGCTCGCTGGCGTATTATATGTTGTTGTTAAGTGGGGAGCTAATTTTAGTGGCGCTCCTCCTGCATCTCAGATATATATGAGGCTACAATTACCTAAATGTACACTGTCCAGCCACTAGTAAATTATGCTGGAGTAACGCGAAAAATAAAATCAAAGGCGTGAGCCTCACTTTTCATAGTCTCACTTTTGTTTCACTTTGCAAATCAGCTGTTACTCTATCACTATAGTAGAGTAGTGTCATTTCTAAGTTTCTCTGTTTGTAACTTATTATTTTCAGTGTTTTATTTCTTTTTTTTATAATGTACGATAAGTACGATTAGTTGTTGCTTCGTGTTGTGTCGTAATCATTTGTATCTTTTCTAAAATGTATCTAGGAAGTCTTGATTTCGTTCCATATCCAAAGGGTCAGTTAAAATCATGTTTTAATAATAAAAATCATGTTTTAATAATAACAAGAATTGCGCCTACCGGCACATTTCTTGTACCCGTTGTTCCCGTATGTAGGCGCTTAATTTCCTGTTCCCTGGTATTAAAACACACCGGTATTTGATCGACGACCGTTGTCCGTCTTATTTACTGACATGATGAGTTGACGATGAAGCATAAAAGTGACCTTCCAAATCATGATACAATCGCGCTTCTTCTATCAATAAGTGTCACATCACAATACTAACATCATTGAATCAATTTTATAAATATTCCTCATTATGCGGACGCTTTACATTTACCTCTCCTACCTACAAATTTAAATTAACGCGCGCAGATAAAATATCACGTGGGCGATTTCGTTCCACGTGCCCAATGTTCGCGCGCGCGTTCCCGCCATTTCGTAGAACTCTTTTCGTTTAGTTCCGCGCCGTTCAGAGTTTCATAACTATGATCACCTTTTTCGTTACGCGTTACGTTTTCTTATGTGCTGCGTTGCAGATATCAAACCGTTGCAATGTTCGCAATTATTTCACCTCAATTGATTGATTTTCAAGATAGAGATACAAAATATGATAACTGACCAAGATTAAGATAAAATATTCAGATATATTATCAATCATGAACCGAGACAAACTCTCATGTCTTTCTTTCCTCTCGTCAATTCTTTAGGTCGTTCATAACTGATTTTATAACACTGCCCTTTGTAATTTGCCCAAACTGCCCGCTTCTTAAAGAAGGTTAAATGACTGTGTGATTGAAATCCAATCAAATATTTGATTGATTCTGTGAAAATCGAATCTATTGTTTCGATTTAATGATTAAAAGATTAAAGAATTGTAGAATTTTTGAAAAAGAATTAATTTCAACATCAGAATGAACAGAGCATTGAACTCAAATACCTACAACGCTGTTAGCTAGCTGTAGCCCACAATGTAAAGAATGCCACTAAACCAAGCTACTCTGACGCGAGCGATATTATAAAGGAGCAGTTAGATGCATGAAAATGTACCAACCACCACCACCACCACCACCACCACGACGACACACGGTTGCGCGCAGCACCTATTTCAGATTTAACAGTACGCGTAAAGGTAGTATACACACAACCCCCAAAATACACGATCTCTGCTAACCTATTCTCAATGCCTTTTTGTAAAACAAAAACGCGATTGGGAACAGGAAAAAATAATGTTTTAACAGTGTACAGTCATAGCAAGTAAACGGCTACTGATTGAGGTGCACAAACTTTAGATTGTGTATCGGTGATTTAAAAGTTTAAACATGTTTTATGAGAGCTCAACTATCATCTTCCACCACTTTTCCTATATATTGTAAGGATTAAATTGTGTACTGAATAATTTTAACTGAGGACTGCTACTTTGCTCTGGTATTCTACCTAAAAATAGTATCATACTGTCTCATGACTCCATTAAAAGGCATCATCCCAAAATTAGCTGAGGCTCAATGAATTCAAACAAACTCAAGTGAATTAGTTTACCAGTTCATTAGAAACTGACTGGATTCACTGAAATCCACCACGAAGTGGCAAAGGGTCAATAATAGAATGAAATTTTCGCCCCAGTCGACAATGGCGAAGATTAATGTCGATTATTAATGTCGAATTTTGATTGATTTTCACCTCACAATTCACAGGCTTATCATCCTAACGCCGCAGTTTTTAGTCTAACCGCCGGGTTCTTTCTCACGGGTTTTTAAGTAAAGAACGCTTGCAAAACCGTAGCGGACAAACACAACCAAATCCTTTTTGGTTGCGGGGAAAATATTCATATAAGTTCGTGGCGGGGTGCAATGAATTCATAGGAACGCTTGTTCACATCAAATAAATTTGAACTAGATCAACGGTTCATTTGCACCATGAACTCCCGCTGAATGAATTAGGCTAACTCCATTTCAAATGATCTACTTATGAATTCATATCAGGAGTTCAAAGAAGTTCATCAGAATTCGCAGCGGAAGTTAGTGAACTTCGGCGAATTGTGTTTGGTGAACAGCGGTACCAAAAATTCAATTGAATTCATATTTTGAAGTCACAGCTTTACCGCAGTTAATTCCACAGCATATTATTGATGTGAACGGCAGCTTATTCAGGACCATGAATGTAGGACAGTGAATATGCAGCTAAGTTTGTTCATCCATTGGACTGTTGGAGTCAGCAGTAACTCAAGTTAAGTTGTCTGCATTATAAATAGCACTAAAGCAGTAACTACTGCTTTTAAACTCGCTTCCTGTGGGTAACCCATGCTGACGATATATGCTTTGAAACAGCTCCTGATGCCCATAAGGCGTTTGTGTGCTCTTAGGTCGAAAGAAACACTTAGGAACTTAGTAAGCACCACGGCAGAAATAGCAGAATGTTGCCCTATGTTCATGTGCTGGAAGTTTTCTTATAGGAACAACCATTCAAATTGGGGACTAAATACGATAATGGAGCCATGTCCCCTTGACCTTCTTTTAGACGTTTACGTCTAGAGGGGTGAAAAGGGAGGCCATTACTTTCGACAGATGAGCACATTACAGTATTTACCTCCTGCACTTAATTATTTGCACACTTACTACCTCAGCTGGTACATAGGTAAAAGCTGCTACTACCTACCGAAGTACCTAAAGCGCCTTAGTGAGTAAGTGAAGCACGGTGTTTAATGCTGACAGTGAATACGAAGATCACAAGGTACACACTATATATAACTTCGACAATGACATTCTCATGGAAAACGCTAAGATGCTAGACGTATCATCATGTGACACGGCGCCAGCTTTTAGCTGGCCCTCACAGTAGAAATGACATCGATTTATCCATCGCATTATTATAGGTACTACGTATATACTGTCAGATCTCAAGTTATAGCGGCAAAACTTGCATATGATCGTGCTGTGAATTGTATAATTTCTTGCAAGATTGTACATCAAATCTGCTCTGATAGTTTGAAAGTTTGAAAGTTTGAAAGTTTGAAATGTTCGCCGGCAACATCATTCAGTTGACGTTAAAAGTAAAAACTTTCCGATTAAAACCTCGGCCTTCGCCCAATTTGTCTTACTCAGTGCGATATCAAGATAATATCACACAGTGCTCACTCGTGTATAATAGTATAATACAGTAATAGCACGATTTGAGTTTTTAGCTCGTGACTAATAATCCCTTCATAATACAATGATACAATCTCTTAAAAAGTCCCATTTTCTGTAAGTTTGCTTTTTTTCCTGCCCCTGTAGATCCCACCCACGTGCAGATTTGCATAATGTGCGCGTTGCTTTGGTTGCACGTGCAATTTGAATTGCGCGCGAGCGTTCATTACTGCTCGATGCTGTTTTAATTTTGTTGGTCCGTGATTTTTTGATCTAAATGGAATATTTGATGCGGCGAAAAATATTCAATAAACTTGAATTGTAGTGTTTAAAATGTGCGAAAGAGGTGCTGGGTATTTGCTTATTTGCAGGTCTAACGGTCCAACTAGTTACTCTGATAATTTTCCATTCCCTCTCTGTAAGTATATCTAAGTTTTTCATTGAACCCGTGACTTTGGTTCTGATTGAAATTTTTCAAGGCAGTAAAAAGTTTTCCATTGACTTGAATTGCATGGGTGTAAATTTGCAAACGAGGCGCTGCATAGCAGCGCTGGGTGAGCTGTGTATTAGCAGGTCCACTAAGTCTGCTAGTCAATACATAATCACAAATAACCGAACACACCTCTGTTTTAGTTGCAATTGTTCCCACTGGAGTTCTGGGATCTGTGGAGACTTCCAAACCTCCAGCCGTACGTGTGTCTTAACAGCTTCAAAATATTATTTTATTCACACGGGCAAGTGAGAACATTCAACCACTCAAATGAAGAAGTATAATACAATGAGAGGGTGAGAGAATGAGACGGTTAGCTGAGGCACCATGGAGTCTATGGTAAGGAGACCTGTTTGTCTTGATAATTCAGCAGGGGGAGGGGCACTGCATAGAACTAATATAAAATTTATGTTATTTTTGCTTTTTGTTCGCGGAAAGGGACGCTTCTCCGCAAAACTTCCATTACAAAAGACAATAAATAACCGAGGGTATTATTCAGAACAGTGAGTGTACCAGTGTACCAGATAGTAGGTTCTTTTGATATTTGTACAGCTTTCTTTTTCTTTTAATATAACTAGGAGTGGAAATTATCACAACTTTTGGGGTTTTCTAGTTTTCAAAGTCCAACTCAGAAACTCTCAAACGTTCACAATACGATCAAACGAGGAACACCAGAGGCAGATCTCAGTCTGAGCATATATTTCGTGGTCACAAAACGGTTTTCATTGGTTTTCAACCCTGCTTGGAACTTTGGAAGACTACTTTATCCAATCAGCTGCTGGAACACCCTCATGTGCCCAAGCAAACCTCTATAAATAGCACCATAAAGCATTGAAGCGGTTTAATTTGTAATTCATTGTCTCTTCTCTAGCTACAGGACAACGCCCATGTTTGGGAAGTCTCATCGAAAAGTGTGCAGTTAGGTCCTCACAAAAGGAAAACCTTGTACAGTTGTCCAGTGATGCTGCTATAAGCAGCTACTGGCCCTTTGATCTTGTATTCAGGTAGGTACTCTTGTAGTGAACTTGCTATTAGAAGCTAACAATTCATGAGTTCACTCCTTCTCTCCTTGAATCTCTCCCCTTGCGATATTTTCATTATTAGATTATTGATGTTAAATCCTGTTTAGCGTTTCAACCTGTTAAATCCTATTATCGCACAAAATACTCATAGTACTAATAGTATTAGGCTTCATAACAGTAACTAAAAATTTTTATTAGTTTTCATTATTAAGATTTTTGCTCGAAATTTGGAAGTGGATTGATGTCCCGGTTTCATATCCCCTATCTTTTGATCTGAATCTCGTCAGCTAAAAGATCAAAATGGCTTAAAGTGAGGACTGGGGAACTAATCAGGCTCCGTTGAACTCCTTCGAATTTATATCTTTATATTTAAATTTAATAAAATCCTAGTCGACTCCGTGGGTTTACTCGAACTCAAAGTCTGTGTATAAATCTAGCCCATTTCAACCATACTACCAGAATACCTAATAGTACTGCTTAAATAAATGTCTTTATTCATGAATCTGGGCTTTTGAAACATCCGAAGCGGAACTTATTAGCGATCTTTTGAAATACAAAGTATTTAAAATCATCAATATTTAAACGCGTCCTTCGTCAGGAGAATTAATAATTACCCCCTTTAATTAGTTGCAATCTCAGGTTCTGAGCTTATGATCAGCCAACATACTGCTATACTGAACATCTTGCTCTATGACTGTGCAGTGTGCATCGCATGGCGTACGTAATTTACTTTCTTAGATAGAGACCAAATTGATGATTAAGATTTGGTGGTATATATATATATATATTGATATATTTGATTTAAGCAAGGCCTAGGGACGCCGTAGCCGCCCTTGAATTATAACCAGATAAATATAATTGGTTCGTCAGTTTAGAGCTTCATTTCCCTCCGCTCGTCCTCCTAATGAGATCTATTTCTGGTATTGGTAGATGTGAAGCAGCCCAAACATCATCATCATATGAATAGCATTATAATTGGTAGCGCGGTATTAGAGCTGTCTGAAGGACCCCAGGGCATCACCTCGTGCAACCTAAGTCTGAGCACGTGACCCTGTGCCCGGGGTAAGGGGACCCTCCTATTGGAGGGAATTCCGTCATTAATCACCCCGCACACAGGGGATGTTGCCGTGCTCCAAATGTGTGTGTGCAGAGACAGGGCTGATCGGGGGAGAGGGGAGCGTCATGCAAATCAAATTACTGTGCCAGTCTCCCTGTCTGCCTTGTCATGTAGCTATATAGGGAGCACGTATATTTGCTGATATGTAACTTCAATCAGCTTGCGATGTTTTTGTAGACTGCCCGGCAACGTCTGGATAGTTTCAACCTGATTGCCTGACTCTCTTCCAGCGTTATATAAAAGAGTTGTCACATCGAACATTTATTATTTCTCTACTATTTTATTGTCTTGTTGTGTGCTTAATAACGTGTCAGCATTGAGTTTCGTCTGATTTCCGAAATATTTTTCAGTCATAGGTATGTCTGATTAGAAAGTATACTTATATGATTAGCACTTCCGTACGGTAGTGTGTTGATGAAAATACTTACTACTCGTCTTGTTTGACTCTGTTTTGGTGCCAGAAGTTGAGAAGTTTTGTTTTAGGCGGTTTTCACATTAATTTAAAAAGTTAAAAGTTGAAAGTTTGAAATTCCATGTTATGTTGAGAGAGCTGATGCTTTGCTGAGAGAGTTCATGTTTCGGAAAGAGTTCATGCTTTGATGAAAGTCTATGATTTGGTCATAGAGTTCATGCTTTGGTGAAAGTCTAAGTTAGCCTTGGTTAGTTATAGAGAGTTAATGTAAATTGGTGAAAGTATATGCTTTGGTTATACATATATAGAGATCATGCGTTGGTGAAAGTTAACGCTTTGGTCATAGAGAGCTCATGCTTTGGTTATAGCGGGAGTGTCACTGTCCCAAATTAATTTTATGAGTTTTGAACTGTCTTTTGGGACAGTTGGTACAACTGGTACATTCCGGACAATCAAGACAAACAAAAGTGGGAAGAAATCAGTAATTAGGCAATTTTAAATTTAGATGAATTTTGAATATTTCTGCCTGAAATTATATCCATACTAGTACTGTGCTTAAATTGTCAAAGTTCATTTGGTTATCATTACACCGCAAAATTTGCTTTGAAACAGATATGAATTTACCTTCATTGCAGCAGTTGCCAAATTGAAACAGCTGTGTTCTTTTTCAGCTAGAAAAGGTTGATAAGGTAAAATGCTAAACCGTCGCTCACAAACAATCGAGTCCCAATTGGGTCGTATGAAAGTATACCAATGACCCCCTACTGACCCCCTGCTTACCCAGTAGGGGTTCACCAGGGGGTCAGCAGGGGTTCAGTAGGGGGTCAGCAGGGGGTCAGTAGGGGGTCAGCAGAGGGTCAGTAGGGGTTCACCAGGGGGTCAGTAGGGGGTCAGCAGGGGTTCAGTAGGGGGTCAGCAGGGGTTAAGTAGGGGGTCAGCAGGGGGTCAGTAGGGGATCAGTAGGGGGTCATTGGTATATTTTCATATGACCCTAACTGTGTTGCTGCAATTTTTGTACGCAATGTCCAATTTGTCAAAAATTTCCGATTTGTCTCTTCCCAATTCATTTTTGAATCCCATTAAACATTTTTGTCATTCCAAATTGTCCCAGTCCTAATTTACTTTTTCGATTTGTCTCAAATGTCCCATCTGTCCCTATCCCAATTCCCAATCCAATTTTTCTTGGGTTTTGGACAATTGGGAGGAAGGGAGACAGTCTTAAACCTCACCCCCTTTACAGAGAGTTCATGCTTTGTTGAAATAATTATATGGTTTGGTGAAAGTCTATATGCTTTGGTGAGCGAGTCAATGCGTCTGTTAGAGAGTTGATCATTGATGCGACCTTAATAAGTAAATGCTTTGTGATAGCGTTGATGATTTCGTAAGAGTCGGTGTGCTCGACCTATTTGTTCCTATAATCTCACTGATTTCATGAGGAAGAAATGGTCCACGTGCTCATTATTTTGCTCTCTTTGTTCAATTTTACCATTGTGTCTGGTTCCTATTGAATTATCGTCAATTCAAATAAAACACTACCTTATAATAACTTGGCTACCCACGCTATTATCATTTATCACGTTCTTTCTACTCTTTTTGTAAATTTCGTGTTGCAATAGACGAGAAAGTCTTCATAGTCTCTTAAAATTCACAATGGGTAAGGTTCAACTTGGACAGCCTTTTTCCCATTTTGTTTTGCAAAAAAATGTATTCGAATTGGACATTGGTACATATTATGGTAGCAACAATTATTGTCGTATCAGACTTGTTTATTTGTTAGAATCTGAAGTTTTGAAGGTGAGAATTTTCGGCATTAAGACTTTGAAAAGTTTAAAAGTCTTCTTTGTGACACCAGTTTGGTGTTTTTTGAGCAAATACGCAGGATGTGGTATAAGTTGATACTATGATAGTAAATGAAGTAAATCAACAATGTGTGATCGAGGAACAGAATGTAATTAATTCGGATGAAATGAACATGAACGAGCTTTCGCTGGGCAGGACACTGCTCTAACAATTACAAAAGTACCAACTGGGGATGATCAGATCAGCTTAGATAGATCTGCTCAGGAAAGTGGAAGTGAAACACGATACCATGGTCCATGTCAGCATGGAAAATTCCAAGAGTCTGAGGGTCCCATTAACACCAATCAAGTGTTAACCAATAATCACCAGACCTGTCACCTTATTGGATGTGAGTCACATAGCAGCAACTGTAGTCTTTTGCGTCATGAGACACTTTCTCGGGTTTCCAGACTAACAGTCTGTTTATAAAGTAGCCGTTTATCACTTTCAGTAATGTGTTTCTTGTTTTGTTAATTGTGTACAGCTTCGTTTTTTCGATACGTTGTTCCCATTCGAATTTATAAGGCAAAATATTACGAATATCTTCCAACATTGAATTTACTTATTTTCCAATATTTCATGCAGGTTATGAATTTTGAACCAGCAGACCCACCATTACTGGATCCGTACATCCTGGAACAGTTCTCAGAGGAGGAAATACGGAAAGAAGAACAGAATTTGCGCCACAAATATGTGCTCAAGAAATTGGCAGATTTCATCCCCTCCAAACAGAAGTACAAGTCCGGCGAGATCTTCAGAAAATCAGCATTTTCACCGAACATTCACTTGTCTCCCAAGCACGACTTAGGGAACGATGTAACGGTTACTCCGCCCTGTCAAGAACTTCCTATTAAGATCGTATCAGCGACATCAATCAAACCAACAGATGATCCCCAGTCACCAATCAACTCAACGGCTGTCTGCCCTCATGAGTCCCCCAGACAATCTGCATCTAGCACCGTTTCACCTCCACCTTACACGAAACTACCCGGGGGCATGATGCATCAGGATCAAGCATCCTCCAACCACCCCATCAGCAGCGTGACACTCCCGACCCTCAGCTCCCCCAAGTACCACAGTTCCTCACAATCAGCACCCTCCTGCTCTTCACCCTCAGTTCCCCACAGTACCGGTGCTAATGGGGCATTGACCCTCAACGCTACTACTACTAAACGGGGGATGGATCTACGAGAGATCCAAACAGAGTCCCCGACTCTCAACGCAAACACGCTCAGCATGATGAAACCCCGCGCCACTAAACGCTTCACCCTCTTCCAGTCCGTCGTCTTGGAGGAATTCTTTCAGAAGTACGGCAGTGCTCGCATCGTGGATCGAGTGGCGCTGGCTCAGCAGCTGGGACTCTATAAGAACGATGTGATTGGTTGGTTTCAGAGCAGGCGGCGGAAAGAGCGCCGTGCCCTGTCATTGAGCGCCGCCGCCGCAGACCCTCAGATCAACCGGAAACAAGGCGGGATAAGCAACAGTAACCTGAACGGAGGCAATCAGATCTCTATCTGTGCTTCTGGCGTCCGGTAGTGTTCAGAGAGATTCAGTTTATTGCTTTTCATTTGAAACAGGCCGCATTAGTCAGAACCAGCAACAAATAACATTATGAATCAACTCTCCTTTTAACATCTCATTGAAGGGATCCTTATCAACACTATCAGCTAATTTGGAAGATGACCGAGTTGATAAAGTTTTCATTAAAAATGGGCGTGTTTTTGACGATATATGCGGTTTGGATTTATTGCCAGCAAATAATATGAGCTGAATGAAATTTGATCTTATGGTTTACGCGTGGTTCTGACGGCCGCATGACCTCGCTTAATGTCGTCTCATCGGGTTTTATTTTCCTAGAGATCTGCGAAATTTGAGAGATTTTGTTTCTATTTTTACTCCGGGATGATTCGAATTACTCGTCCTTAATCGTCAATGTTTGTAAACTGCTTATATATGATTGCGTAATTTATTTTCTGTTGCTATTTAACATATCATTTAAATTTAAACTTTTATTGGCCATCGAATATTTTTGCCAATTGGAAATGGAATCTATATCAAGAATACATTTTAATGATTCTGCAATGTATAACATCTTTCTGTTAAATTGCTAATGTGGGAGACGAAAGCTAAAATGAATGAGGGTCAGGGCTGTTAAATACGTGCAACAATCGTAAAGAAATACGTCGTATTTTTCTACAAAATACGTAACTAAATGAAAACGGAACATTTCGATAGAAGTTGTTAAATACCCACAAATACGTGAAAAAACGGCAGTGTTTGAAAGCAAAATTTTAAAACTAGAGGATACGGCATATTCTGACAAAAAATGTGCATCGTATTTTTTGCCAATAAATTTCAAAAAGTACGTATTTAACAACCTTGAATTGAGGGACGTTGGGGAAGCGGGTGCGGGGGTTGAAAAGTCCGATCTTAACTCTTCCATTTATCACTGTACCTGGGATGAGTCTCGCCATTGGCAATTCAAGCAACTTAAAACAATCATTACTTCGCGAAATCAATTAATACAATACTAATCAATAAATTACCAACTTTTGGCATCATTCCAAAATAGTAGAAAACTATTATTAAGCAATAACCTATTGGTCATGACTTGCTACTGAAAATAGTTATTAGTTTTCGCCACTAAAGTAATACAAATTTGCGACGTAAGTTTTAACTCATGCGGTTAGCACAATACGATCTTGTAAAAACAATGAATGTCTGGGCCAATAAAAACTGAGGACTTCAACATGTGCAATGATTTTGCTTATGATATTGCCTAGAATATGCTCATATGCAATCTTAAAATCCCTGTTTACAATATTTACTTTTCTTCATGTGTCAAAACGTTTTTGATTAACACCGTGTTCAGTTTGCAACTTGAAGTTGTAGAGTTGTAGGTAACTGAAAAAATAAGAAACGTGCTGTACGCCATTATTGCTATAAGCGTACGACACTTTTATTTTTTTCATAGTTACCTACAACTTCAAGGCCCTATAGTTACTTTCACCGCAATGGACACTACTCTGCAGTAGCTAATAAGCGGGGTTGGGGGTTAAATTAGCGCACCGGGGTGGAGGATTTGAGAATTCCGTGCTAATGGGGGAGGGGGGACCGGGGGGTTTCCAAATAAGTGGGTGGACCTGGATATCTGATTTAACGAATGTTTTTGTCCATGAACTGATCGAAATTCATGCTAGGTAGACCATCGCTTAGCCAATTTAAATACAAAAAACATGCTATTAATAAGGGCGAACAACCTTAAACTTCCCTCCATAACTCTAGCCCAAACCTGACCAAGCATTGGGGTAAAAAGAACGGTATTTATGACGTTGATCACATGATTTTCGAAAGCTCCTGTCTTAAAACTTCTCGTATCATTTGGTTAGTTTTCAACTTACTCGCTAAGTAAGATATCTAATTTAATGACATACAGTGGTGATAATCCGTTCCCCACACGCATTGTCGCATTGTTTCCATTAAACCATCTGGTTCTCTATTCAACAAGTTAATTAGGAGGTTGGGGAACGGAGGTCTGAGTCAACTTTGAAAATTTTAAAATATCGGCTCACATGAAAGTTTTTCATGCTCTTTGACATAACTGTCAAGTTTCAAGGGTTTTCCACAAAAATAGTAGCCATAAGAGGAGATTGTAAAATTAATTTGCGGCGATTTAAGTTAGAAGTTCGTGCTTGCACTATAATTATAGAAATATATTTTGTGTTTGATAAATTTATAACTTACTGTAGGCTCGGAGCAAAATTTTTCATCAAACCTTATATCAATGATAGAATAATCATACTGGGCATTGCTTCATGAATTTTACGTAGAACATGTTTGCAAGCAGTGCATATTCTGTGATTATTGCTTGTTCATATCTTCAGACTGATCATGATCCACTGTGTGACAACTGTACCTACAATATACAATATGTAGCAATGTACAGTTTCGTTGTCATAGTGTATACTGTAGAAATTATGTCCAATATACATGATGAACAGTTTCGTTGTCATATGATATACTGTAGAAATTATGTCCAATATACATGATCATGATGAAAAGTTTCAATGTCGTTCGGTTCAGTAAAAGACTACAGTGACCATGATGTGCCAATGTGGCATTACATAATGCATGAATTTTCATGCAGTACCTATCGGTTATTTAAATTCGAAATGAATCTTCAAGCTACATATTTAAGGTGACCTATTGAGCTAGTCGAAGCTTTAAGTTTAATAGCTATAATACGCCTTTTTTACTCTTTTACATGCGAAACCTGTGGTTGAGTATTAAACCTTCTCTATTGAAATTGTCAGTTACTTTAATCTGCTAGCTGTTGAGAACACCGTAAAATAGATTTAATCGTCACAAGTTCAAATATATGATTGAAAAAATATTCAAAGAAAAATTGTCCTATGATCGAAAATCTGGAATCTGCATGCAATGTTATTTAATAACAAAATCTATATAATGCTCATTCAAAGATGCTCCAGAAAACGGATCGAAAAATGAAATTGTCAAAAGGCGTTCGTGAAGCCATGGTATTGTGTCAGTTCTTAGACTGGAACTGTAGTATGATCGCAGCAGTATCACTATCGGAAGTAGCTACTACAACAAGCTTTCAGCTCGCCTTTTATCGTACATTTTCCTGATATATATCTGCAATTTATTGTTGATTCGCAAACATAAACGAAGAGAGAAGTTAAAACGATGCTTGACCTCACTCTCGCAAAGACACGTTCAGAAAGCTCATGTTTAAGATTATTCACTGATGCATGACACGGATAAATTGAAATGTAGTAAATTATGCGGACTATCGCTTTACATACACGCATTTAGTCTGATAACACAATTTCTCGGTCTGTTTTCACTGTTTTTTGTTTGCGGTTGACTCTTATTGACCTGCTATAATGGGTTTGGAGGATGACGACTCTTCGGTTTATGAATCCGGAGATTCAAAACCCAAAAGTTACCGACATTACTTGCCAAACATAGCGGAGGCTAAGGCACTGGTAAGTCTTACAACGTTACTGCCACAACACGGATATGGGAGATTTACTGGGCCAATAACCTTGATATCCTGTACAATTAGAGTATTAGTATAATTAGGTCCTTGGTCTTAGGTCCTAGGTTTTAGGTCCATTGCAAGCTTCGCATTAACCCTGATCCTCAGCCTCGATTAATGAGTTAATGCAATGCATCTGTCTGCATCCACCGCGTAGCATTAGCTCCATGCCTTGGTTTCCATGACAATGATATGAGGATCGCAATATGCAACTGGAGGTACTGAAGTATACCACTAGTCACTACCGCTACCCACTAGCTGAACCCCTCTGGGACACTGGTGGAAGCCAGAACCCTCGGCCCTCGGGGACTGGATACATGGTTCTATGGTTGACGGTTGTAATACCTACCAATTATAAATATCATAGAACATTCTCTTTTTATCAGTGTCTATACACCCATAAATAAAAGCATAAATACCTGATCAGGCCCATATTGGTTTAGACCCTGACCTTTCCGGCTGCGGGACTTATCTGAATGTAAGGTACATCCCTCTTGCTGCGTCTTCAGGAAGTCATGAATTGCTCCGAAATTAACTTGAGGCTCTGAAGGTCGAGTCGTGCAGTTAAGTTATAAGTGCAGGAGAAGGGATGAAAAGAGTTTGAATTTTTGGCCTGAAATAAGTAGTATAATAAGCAGTTGTAGCACGTAGTAGTAAGTAGAGCGGTAGTAAATGGTTGCTCCGTGCGAGTCTGATGTACAATCTATTGCATGATACAGCATGGATAGGATGCTGTATCATGTAAAAGTTTGTATCATGTAAAGTTTGTATCATGTAAAAGTTTGTGCAGAGAACTGTACTTTTATTTTAAAATTGGTGTTCTTTACTTTCAAAATCATTTTAAGTGAATTGTGAAAATCGATGAAAAACCACAATATCTAAAATATAATTTAAAATAAATGTACAATAAAACGTTAATAAAAATATGGTGTAAGATGAACATTATTACTTATATTCAAACGAATTGTCTTCATCGGCAGACGTCGCTGAGTAGAAAACTATAAGCTTTAAACTTTTAGATAATATTCACAATATAGCCGCCATATTATTTAGATTTAAAGGGCTGGGTTTCAAAATGGGAGGGACGAGAATGAATGCTAAACTTTATTAACAACGATTAGTCAGAAATTATTACCTATTATTGGAAATTACGATCAAATGTTTGTAAAGCAATGGTCAAAGCATCACAATAACACCCATATCTTCCTTCCCAGAGTCTCGACAAGGCCATGACGGAAGCAATAGTGAGTCTGAACCTGCTGAAGAGCGAGATCATGGATGGCAACGAGAGAAAAATCTCAGATATCTTCAGTAACTCCCTTCCTCTCGTCACCAAAGACCACATGTTCGATGGAATAAATACCAGTTTTATTCAGCAAGAAATCCTGAACGCAAAGAAAGTTAAAACAACAGCGTTCAAAATCCGTGAAACGAGCGCAAAGAAGGAAAGGGACCGAAATAAAACGAGTAACACTCGTGCTCAGCGTTACGACTCAATTTCCGTTTCTGAAAACTTGATCAATGCTAGACTGAATCAAGGAATGGACAAAGAAACATACAGGAAGAAATTCCGGGATTTTGAAAAGGATCAGCAGTTCAAAGCGGCGTTTGTCCAGCTGAGAAGATACCCAACTCCAATGCGGAACCACTCCAACTGTCAACCCCACTCCTACAACAACTTCATCACAGCAGGTGTAGAAGAGGGGGACGGTCAGGATACAGGTATTCCAAACCTCGTAGTGAGCAGTATCAAACTGCCGCCCAAGGAACCGGCAGTTGAGCGTGATTTGAAGCCAGTGGCAGGACTGCCCCTGCTCCAACTCCAAATAGACAGGGTTAAAGAGCTGGTTGGGAAGCGTCAGAAACCTAGCCTGCGACACGAGCAAGCTAAGAACGCGGAGAGGAGGCTGATGAGCAGGAGGTCTAAGGTGAGTGTCACAGGACCCGAGCTGATAGAGAGATGGGACAGGGAAGGGACCTCTCTCTTCCCTTCCCCCGTCACCCCCAAATCCAGGTGGTCCGATTACACCATGAACAGCAGACCTCTTACCACCCCCTGGGATAACAACAGGTTGTCACCCAGAGTCAAAAACATCCTCTCCCCCAGCAATTTGATATTTTGATAGCCTTTAAAGCTGCAAGGAGCCTATGAAAAAAGTGACTTGGAGTTGATCAGAACGGTGTTGTCAGACTCCAAACATATTGATATTTGTACAAAGACTGCAGTATCAGTGTCATCATTAAAGGAGTAAATGTGTCGAAACAGAATTCATAATTAGATGATTGTTTGATCTAGTTGAACATAATATGGTTGGTAAAAAACTTCGGCAAAAGGTCAAGATGTGCAATCGTCGACTAGGTGTCTAATAGGTGCCTTTTACCTAAAGGTGCTAACCAATGCCTATAGGCATGGTTGATATGAGCAAATCTTGTTTTTTGCCAAAAAATCGAATGTATCTCGATATCCTCCTAAAACATGAACTAAGATTAACTATTTGAGGCTATGGCAATGGTATGTGATAATGCAATGTACCAATTAAATTATAATGAAGTTATTATGTATATTGTATATTGAGAAATTGCTAGTTCCAATGCAGCATTAATTTTAAAATACAAAAATTTAAAATACAAACATATTTCATTGATGAATATTTTCAATGGTATTATCATTATCATATTTAATAACAGAGTCAATATTTTCATGTTCACTGTGTTCACATCTGAAATTGTCATTTTACAATCGAATATTCAAAGTGAAATGCCTGAGTCACACACACACAAACTTGGATGAGTCTGAAAATTAAGGTCGAAGGCGGGGCTTGAACCCACGACTGAGAACTTGCCGGGTCTCTGCTCTTGATGGTTTGTACTTAAGGGTGTATGTATGTAACACTTGCAAACCAAATCTCGATGATAGAATACGAGATAATCTGTGTATCGGCTGCTATATATAAAAACACTAAATACAACATTTACAGTCGATTGTCGAATACTTCAACATTAAAAAGGCAACCAAAATTAAAAATGATGTTGAGCTGCCCAGCAGGGATACCTAGCAGTACTTACAGGGGGTTCAGGCCTGATAATTTGGAAAACATGATTTTAAGATATAAGTTGGCCAGGACGTTTATTTTGAGTCCATAGGTTCAACATTGCCCATGTTAAGCGAAAATGGTGTCCAATTGTGGCCAATAGAAAAATCTTACCTCATTTTTGCCTCATGTGAGGTTTTGAATTGACCTTTACCAATGAAACATTATTCATTGGATAAAATGATGATAAGTAAAGTATTATATTTACCCTGACACCACTTTTCGCAGTGAAGTGGTGTCAGAAAAAAGAGGTATTATGATTTAGTGAAGTCAGTTTGAACTTGTGGTGTCAGAGTTAAGTGATGCCAGATGGAAGTGGTATCAGAATAAAGTTGTGTTGGGGGACGGGGTTAAGTGTTGTCAGGGTACTAAACTATTAAAGTGGTGTCATGGTCAGGTGATGCCAGGATTAAGTCGGTTCAGGGTAAAATGGTGTCAGGGCAAAGTGGTACCAGGTTAAGGGAGCAAGGGGGGTCTGACTTCAGAGGTCGATTTCCCGTTTTTTCGTTGTTTCTGATGGAATGCTAGCTACCAGTAAGTTTTGTTCTCCTCCAACAGTTTTTGAGGAAAACCTTGAAACTTAGTAGTTATGTACTAGGGCATAAAACAAAACTTTCATGCAAGCTGATTATTGATTAGGTAGCAGAAGTGAAAATATGAATTTTCAAAGTTGGCTCCTGTCCGAAAAATGGTCAAAAATGATGATTTTCAAATTTCAAAAATCGATATTTAACTTTTGAGGCCTGAATCAAAAATCGGCTCACATGGAAGTTTTTTTTTGTGCCCTAGAACATAACTACCAAGTTTCAAGGGTTTTTCTCAAAAACTGTAGGAAGAGAAAGATTTTAAAGTTGATTTTTGGCCAACTGCATTGGAAGTTTGCATGGGCACTGTAATAACAGGCGAAATTGCGATTTGAAAAATTTATAACTTCAGCTAGGAACAATATTTTTTGATGCTTCGAAAACCTACTGGTAGCTGGTGTTCAGCTCTATCAGAAACAATGAAAAACCAAAAATCGACCTCAGACCCCCCTGGTCCCCTTGAAGTTGTGTCAGGGTGAACTGGTGTAATTGTGAAATGGTGCCAAGGACAAAGGTGAAGTGGTGTCAGAGTCAGGTGGCGTCAGGGTTAGACTTGTGTCAGGTTCAAGTGCTCTCAGGGTTAAGTGGATTCAGGGTCATGTTATGGTGTCAGGTAAAAGTCATTGAGTACAGGGAGCGATGCTTTGGTGGGTGCTCCTTGACGACTTCCCCACTTCTCTTGTCCATGAACTTCAGGCCACACTCACTCCCAAGGGAGATCGTGAAGATCCTCGATTCAGGGTGGATAGTGGGTTCGTTGTCAGAGTGCCGGGTAGGTGCGCAGCACTGCCCTTGTGCCAGTTTACCAGGCAGCTGTTCACCTTGTGGCCCTCATCTGAGCAGAATTCGGTGTTGATCCTGCTGATCAGAGAGAAGATCTCCGGGGCAATCGACTGGTAGCTGTCATTCGAAGCTGTTGACCCTGTGTACCGATATTGCTCCCCAAAGTAAAGGACAGCCCTTCCACTTCCCTCAGCTTTAAACTCACTCTCCCGTGTTGTGAACAGTGTCGTGAGCTGGTTAGCTACAGTCTCTGTGATAAAATCATCAATTGAAGAGCTGACTGCAGATTCACCATGGTTGAAGTCCTCGGGCTGAAAGGGTGGGGTGCTGCCCAGGGGAGGAGGAGGAGGTGGTGCTTGGTGGACGAGGTGGTCTGGTGCTGCCCCTAGAGTCTCAAGTCTTTCCACAGCACTTGCAGCAGCAGAAGCGGCACTGTTAGCTGCTGTCGTAGCCTCAATGGCAGAGCTCTGAAGTGCGTCAACAGATGCTTTGAGTGCCTCAAGGCCGTTTGCAACATCAGGCTCCTCCTGACAGATCATGTCGAGTCTCTGGGACACCTCTGCAATGATCCTGTCAAGCATCTCCGAGGACTCCGTTCCTTGTTCAGTGCTGCTGGGCTGCCTGAGAAACTCATTCACCGTCTCCTGCAGTGAATGGACCTGTTTCTCTAGGCCAAGAACAGTGCTCTCAACTGTCTTGCTCCTGCACTGCTCCTCCTTGAGAGCTTCCTCACTGAAAAGCACGTGCTTGAGCCTGAGGTCTATCTGCTCCACCCTATCAAGCTGTTCTGCAAGGGAGGTGAAGTCGACCTTGTTCAAGCCCCTGCAGAGTTCATCCATAGACTGAAGCTTCTGTGCAGCAATCTTAGTCTCAAGGGCACTGTGTGCATGCATGTACCAGGCTCACTTCTCAGAGTTGATATAGGCGCAACATAGCACATAGGGCATAAGTAGTCAACTAACTGATTGATTACCGACTCAGTTAACCCCTTGAGACTGAGGCAATCCATATGCCACCATTGGTGACACTTGCTACAGTCAATCTTCCATGTTTGTAACTTGCCTGTTTCACCACACAGACACTATTCAAGGTCCCTATGTGCATGTGATAGGGTCTGTGGTGTGACAGATCAATCATAGAAGTCTTATCAGCTGTCCCCTCTTGATCTGAGGCTGATGAGTCCTGGATGAGTGCAGATTGCTGCTTTTTGAGTTGCTGCTTGGGGTTGGAGTGGATCGACAGCCTGGTGATGCAGCTGCAGGAGATGATGGTGGGAAGGGGGTTGAACACCTGGAACCAGCCCTGGACGGTTTGGCTGTCTTGCTGGTAGGTAGCCTTGACTGGTTCATGGCAGAACTTGGACAGTGGCCGAATCAAATGCTAACTTAACTCACCTTCTTTTATCCCAATTTTGAGTTGGATATCTCAAAAGTGTTTTGGATGCCTCCTGGCAGGTGGGAGAGCAGGTTTCTGAGTGGAGGGGATGGAGGGGTGGCTGGAATGCCGTAGCTGCCAGCGTTTGTGCTTAGCTTAGGGGTAGCACTTTTACTCCCCATTGGGGGAAACATTTGGATTCATTCTACTTTCTCAAATTTTATTGTATAAAGTAGTGTTGCAAAGTTTGAAACTTGGCAGGGAAAAGTGGTTTCAGGGATAAGTGGTGTCGTGGCGACACCCCTGGTTTGCTCTAACCAGAACCCTAGTTTTTAGCGCGCGCGCCGCGCCTTGCTCCGTGACGACGCGACGCCCCTGGTTAGGAGAAACCCCTGGTTAGGGGATTCCCTTAACCAGGGGTGCCGCGCCGCGCACTCCGTGCGCGTAACCAGGGCCCTGGTTAGGGCAACCTCCTGATAATTTAAAATTTCTGCCTCACGATGCATATGGGCTGTCAACAATAAAGAAGTGTTTAAATTGAAATTCGCCATTAAATTATTATGTTTATCAGTAAATGTTAATTTATTACATTGTATTATGTATTTTTCAATGTTCATGTTAATGTTTATATAATATGGGCTGGAAGATCCAGCATAATGTTTATTGAACCATGGACACTGTTTTGTGAAATGAGTGTTGATGTCAAATCAAAAATTTTTATCTTTATCTTTATCTTAAAGTTCGCCATAAATTGCGAATAAGGAGCTGCTTAAATGTTTCATATTCTAATTGTATAACACCATGTTGCAAAGTAATAAAGTATGGAGTTGGAAAAAAAAATCTTGCAGATTGATGTCTTGAAGAAAGATTGATTTCTTTTAATTCAAATATACCTTTGCAAATATCTTATTTGTAGAACAAATACAGTCATCTTTGTAGTCAAGCCACAGAATTGCTAAACACGTATATCCCTGTCTGCGCTGCGCGGCGCGCTTCCCGTAGGGAAGCGCGGCGCGCGTACGCACACCTATGCGGGCTTAGGAAGCCACAGAACTCTCCAACAACTCCAACCATAGTCTTTGACAGGACCCCTAAAAGAAATGCCTTCATCAGAGCTAAGGCGCCCGTAACGTTCGTCGGTTGATCGAATGGAATTGGTCGATCGATCAACTTCATTTGAACGAATGATGTGTTTTAATGCTCCCAGTTGACTTGAATCGTGTTTAAATGAGCAATATTTAGTTGTTTCCCTACTAGCTTAAAGATTTTCTATTAAAAACACATCAGTCGATCAAATGAAGTTGATTGATTGACCAATTCCATTCGATCGACCGACGAATGTTACATGCACCTAACACTGTGGCACACGGACTTGCGGCCGTGTTGTGGGGTTGAATGCATTTGACGGGCGCCCAACGCTCACCCAACCACAAGATGTAGTGTGTTAGTTTCAGAAGCTCCAAGTTCATCAAGGAAATTAAGTTCATCAAGGTCTTTATCCAGTGTAGGGAAGATAAAGTTCCATCTGGTCCTAACAAGATCAAAAGATCAAGTCGACTGTGTTTACTTGTAAACATAAATCAGGCTGCGACTCCAAAGAGATGAGAATGAACCAGAGAAACAATGGGACTCCATTCTGGGCGACTTCACCCTTGCTTGCAAGGTTAAAACATCTTCTTTGTAGAACAAATACAGTCATCTTTGTAGTCAAGCCACAGAACTCTCCAACAACTCCAACCATAGTCTTTGACAGGATCCATAAAAGAAATGCCTTCATCAGAGAGCTAGGCAGATCCAAATAAAGCATGAGACACCAAAAATGATATGGTGTACTGAAAGCTGTGGTGTACTAACACTGTGGTACACGGACTTGTGGCGGTGTTGTGGGGTTGAATGCATTTGACGGGCGCCCAATGCAAATATGATTATTTATCATTTTAGTTACCTTGATGGGAGGCCTTATTAACAGATTTTAAGTTTGGCTGGGTGCCTGCCCTCAGCATATCCCAGATGCTTCATTATATAACCCAGACAAATGCGGACGTCTGCATTCATGAAAATTTTGGACGATTTGAGTGGTTTTTCACTTGTAGTCGATTTTTAAGAATTTTGACTTAGATTTTCGACATTGAGTCAAATAATAAAGTTGATTTTGGCACCATATTTGAGAAAAAGGGCATAAAAATAATGACACAAAAGATTTTCAATGAAAATGTGGATGTCCGGAGGGGGGGGGGGGTATTTCAGGTTACAGACGTTTGTGGACAATGGGGGAGGGAGGGGTCTAAAATAGCAGAAATTTTGCGGACGTCCTTTATGGATGGCCCCAAACCTGTTTGTTATCTATTTCCTGTGATTAAACTACTGTAAATCTAATAGAGTCTTGAATCATGATTCCGGGGTTTATATCCTTTTAAACTCCCTTTTTACCACCCTATTTACTACCCTACCTCGTCAATAGGGTAGTTAAAAGGGGTAGTGAAAAGGGATCTGAAGCCCAAGGGTTTTGAAAACCCTATCTACGACCCTATTTACTACCTCTGTTATTTACTGATGAGCACACATAGCAGTAAGCACATGGCAATTGAATAGGGCTCTTTTTACCTGTCCTCTTAACCTTTATTTGAATTTGAACTCCCTTTCTACTACTAGAAGGGGGATGGGCCAGCGAGGGCCCAGGCGGCGCCCAGGAGAGGAAGCAACTGGCCGAGACAAGCGCTTCTGAGCTCCCATGCGCCCGGATGGGACGGGAGTCCCGTTCCTCCCCTTTGCCATCCTGTCGGAACAGGACGGCGTTCCCGACCCAGCGGCGGGGTCGAGCCCCTCCTTCTGTGGCCGGAGTGAGGGCTACCTCCGCGACATCCTCTGGGGACGGCTTGAGTGTATCCCTGTGACTGAAGGCTCAATCCGGTGAGGGACAGAGCCTCAAGTAGTTGCAGAATCGTCGCATACTCTCTTAGGTACCAGGCGATCAGTCCTGTGGGCGTAGCTGACGATCCTGTTGAGTTTGAACCTGTCCACGATGTCGGTACCTGCACAGTAGTAGGTGTCGAAGTACTCGGCCCTAATACTGCCTAGGGAGGGCATTTCCCAGGAAGTGCGATACCGTTTTCATCTTCGCTTTCTCGCAGAGAGGACAGGTTGCAGGGACAGCGGGATTCAGTTTCTTGAGTGGTAGTTTAGGACTGTGTGGCCTGTCAGGGAGTTGAGTAGCCACTGTCAGATCCTTCCTACCCATACTGGATAGCTCCTTTGCAAATTTGTCCCTCCACATCATGTTGAACATTCTGGGAGGATCAGCTTTGTAGGAGCTTATCCAGTCCTCTTTGGTCTTCCTCCTCATTGCCGTGAAACATACCCCACGCGGTATGGGGAGTAAGACCCTGGATGCGCTGTCGTTTGAGTTGGTCGCCCCAGCTTTCGCTGTCTGGTCCGCCAGCTCGTTCCCCTCGTACCCACTGTGAGCTGGAATCCAACTAAGTGTGACCTTGTTGGTGTTTCCAAGTGAGTTGAGGAGTTTGATGCCCGAAGTGGCACCTTGCTCTTGATAATCGTAGCATTTATCGCCTGAATAGCCGATTTGCTATCACAATTTATCAAGATTTTGGTGTTACTCAGTGCATGTTCCTGCAGTATCTCGGCCGTTTTAGCAACAGCAAAGACTTCTGCTTGGAACACCGTACTGTGTAGCCCAAGATGGAAGGATTCGCAGTGGTCCAAGTGGCTCCAGGATGGTCCACCTTTGATCACAACTCCTGCTCCCGTGTGGTCGTTGATTTTAGAACCGTCCGTATAGCACACGACATCAAAGTACTCACCCTTCGGCTCCTTGTACTCCTCCCGAGACGGGACTAGCACAGTGAACCGTTGGTTTATACTGAGAATCGGTTTCATCGGATCTTGTTCTTTGGAAGTTAAATCCTTGGGCAGGGCCCTGATAAACTTCTCATTCTCACTGATGTGGCTGGTGATGCGCGCTGAAGGCTTTCCAGGCGGAGGAAGCACCAATGACCTTGGCACTTCAGACGCATGGTTTCCTTCAGCGACCTCCCTAGTCCACAGCGTGATTGGGATTATCCCGTGACGACATCCAGCGCTGTAGTTGGGGTCGAAGGTAAGGCTCCCGTAATAAGTACGTTTGCCAACCTCTGAACTCCCTTTAGCAGCTGCTGGTTGTGCGTTTTTGTGTGCCAGCTATCCATATCGTTGAACCATACGTGAGTATTGGTCGAACCATTACCTCGTAAATCCAGCGCATGGTGATCGGTTTCAGGCCCAGGTGGGACCAACCGCTTTCCTGCACTGCATTAAGATAGATTTGGCCTTCTTGCACACAGTTTCGATGTGATTGTTCCACGTCAGCTTTGAGTCTAGGGTGATTCCTAGAAACTTAGTGGAAGTTCTCACTTGATTTCGACGCCGTCTACTTTCAGGGGCTTACTGAATGACCAGTTCCTCCTATTCATAAACATGACGCAGTGGGTCTTCAGCTGAGATAGCTTCAGACCATTTGCCCTACACCACTGGTTGATACTGTTTAGGCTTCTTTGGGTTACCTCCCGAAGGGTATCCGAGTCAAAGCCTTGACAGTTGCTGCCAGTTGGTGGTTTAGGCGTTGTCACTACTGAGACCAGAGATATATCGTCAGCAAACCCCTGGAGGTCGCACGGTATTTTGTCCCTGGTGAACTCAAGTAGATTGTTTATTACAAGGTTCCATAGGAATGGGGATAGAATCCCCCCCTGCGGGCATCCTCGTAATTTCCCTTTCAATTTGATCAAAAAATCTATTAATATATTTTACCATCACTAAATCCACTTTTTCTCATTACAGGTATAGGCTTCATCTACTGCTATGTCTGTTCTTTCATATGTCAAGAAGAGTACACTGACACTCAAAACAGGACGGGATGTTGAAACTCCCGAAGATAGCCTAACATCAGCTTCAAGAAAAAGAAAAATCTCACAAGTATCATCCCTTGCTAATGATGTAATGGGGGGACTCGACCCTTACCAGATGTATAGTAATGATGATGACATATCAGATTGCTTTGGTGATGATGATCCTGATTATCTCCCAAAAGGCAATACTCCATTGACAGCTAGGGGCAATGCATATGGGCAGGACGTTTCCTCTCCCACTGTACAACGTGGGGCAGCTAGCAGTTCAAGAGGCAAAGGAGTGGGCAGCACCAGGGGTAATGTCAAGGGTACTGTCAGGAAAGCATCCCAAAGACCTAAAACTGCAGTGGGTGATGAAAAATACAACACTAAGACAGCTCAGAATAAGTTCTATAAAAAGTTGTCAGGATTAGAAAAGGCTGCTTTAATCAACATTATCAAAGAGTGCATTGATAGTGGTGATCTCAAATATTCTAGAGTAGATGGGTTCATTCAAGGTAACATAAACACAGATACCGTCATTGCAGAGCTCGAAAAAGCTAAAGATGCTATTTTCAAGGCTCTTCCCAAACCCTGGAAGTATAGCTGCAGTGATAGATACCTCAGAAATAACTTTGCATACAACCGATGTGCAACATCACGTGCTGCATTCAAGAAACTGTTAAGAGCTCAAGTGACAAATATGAAGAATCTCAATGACTTGGATGCTCAGCTTGAGTATGTTATGAAAGCATGGCCAGTTGTTGCTGCACTTCCACAGTGGATTGGATGCTGTGGAAAGGATAAAGACATGAGTATCTGTCTTGATTTGCTGGCTGGACTTGTTCTGCAGATAATTCCTAAAAAAGTCTTCTCTAACAAAGAAGAGATGTGGGAGATTTGTGGTCAGCTGGATGACATGTCATCGTTTGAAGGAGAGCAGGGGGTTAAAGTTGTATGTGGGAAATTGGTAGAAGCAGTGGAAGTTCTTAAACAGAAGCTTTAGGCTGTTTGGAAATTGATAAAAAATTGGTGTTTTCTGAACAGTATCAATACCTATTCCATTATCATGTTTGAAACCTGCAAACCCTGTTTTATCAGCTTGGCCTAATCTCAGTTATCATGACACATTATGATTTGTAACTGCTTGTGAAATAAAGGCTCCTTCATACCAACAAGTCCACAGGTCTTCATTTTGATTTAACTTTGTCATCGTCTTTGTAACTCAGTTCGTTATCTGGAATCTCTATAAGCAATTATCTTTATTAGCATTAATTGTTGAGCAGACATCAAGGACAAAATTAGATCAATACAGGGCCCTGCAATTTGCTACATTTGTATGTGGGTATCAAATTTAAATATCAATTGTTTTCAAATCCTAAGTAGGGGCCAAAATTCTCCAATAATAGGTAGAGGCAAAAATTAAACCAATTTGGTCAAACTAAAGTATCTTTGAATTGTTTTTATCGTTTACAAATGACTTGATGATAGCTATTAACTGGTTTTTAATTGTTTTTAATCATTCACAAATGAGTTGATAAAACTGGTTTTTAAATTTTTAATCATTTACAAATGACTTGATGATAACTGGTTTTTATAATACATTTTAGTTGTAACTTTTTAATTGACAATTTCATTAGTATAATAATATGTGCTCTAAACATTTGTTACATTTCCTGTAATCTGTTACATAATTCAAAGTAATTTTTCAGCACAACCATCCCAAATCTAAACAATCTGACCGATAATCATTAATCATGGCCATTAAATAATCACTCGTGCTGTAGAAATTATTTTGAAATTGAGTTTTTATGGATTGAAATCATCTTTAAATCTAATTTATTCTGTTTCTCTATGTTATCATTATTATCACAGTATGTTATTTTATTTTATCTTGTTTCTTTCTAGTTACTGATGTCTGATTTACTTAGTACCGTATCATTTTCCAATGAGAAACTATGAATACAGCTAATTTCATGACAAATGGAACGACAAAGTATGATGTTAAAAATCTCATAGCAAAATATCAAAAACAACAATTACAATAGTACTAACGGTGTGTCAAACGTATCAAGGTTCAGTCTTTTATGTCTTTCAAAAACTGCCCTTTTGTTCAATATGGGTATTGGGTCTTGGAAATTTTCAATGAACCTAATACCTAACCTATTATCTACTATTACCTAATAGTCTATTACCTTATAATCTATTATCTACTAGGACATCTTATTTTATTGTGGAGAAACTTTTTAAAAGCGTGCATTTTACCTTGCTTTCAAATTCCAAAGGTTTAAACCTTGTCTTCCTCTTATCTTTCACAGTTTCACATCAGGTTTCTGTTATCAGGTTATGATTTCTCATTTGGAGATTTGGCTGGGATGAAAATCAACGACATGGTGACCGTTCTCAAGGTATATAGCCTGCGTTGACTGACATATCGACATAGCGTTATAAAGATACTAATATCGTAAATTCTACCAACTAAGAAGGTTTGGATGAATTAGAAACCAACCTATACAATACCCATAATTGACTTATTGATGTATGTAATCTGTTTCGGTGTCAAGATACAAACATTGCACGTGCAATAATGTGCATTGTGTGCGTACAACGATATGCATGTTAAATTATAGAATACACGTGCAATAGTGTGCAAACTTTATGAGATGTTTGAAACTTTTTGTCTGCACTTTGGGTTACCTTATTGGCCTTTATTTAGCCGGCCTTTTTAAACTGGCTCCAAGGAGAAAAATCGAATAATTTTTGAACCGTTTCAGCCAGCCCATTAGACAAAAGTTTCTCTAGTGTTTGCTTGCCAGATCAAAGATTTTATGCTCTAAAATTGCTATCTAAACCAAATTTTATACTTAAATTAACGGGCCTTTAATTTCACCGACCCACGCTGTGGGGCCTTTTTTGCCGGCCCTTTGGACAAAAATCCTAAAGTCGTTAAATAAAGGCTTGTAAGGTATGCTATGTTGCAAACGAGGTGAGCTAGGACCATGCCAAAATATTAACTTTAAAATGTAAATTGCAACCTAGGTTTATAGAAAACAATTTTAATAAACCAATATTAATTGACGCAGTTAGTTCGATCTGAATCTGTGGGCATTTCCTGACAGCACTTCTGGACATTTTCTGACCGCGTTTTATTTCCACACGGACACTATCGAATTATCGAATACTACATACCTTTATTCGGAAAATGGCATCAAATTGCATCTCGATCTGGGTGTACCTACCCATGTCTATAACGTGTAACGTACACGGTTGATAATGTTTCGTCTAATTAGCGATGTTTTGATAGGTGACCATGATGGCCCAAATGTCACAAAAACTGGCGGGAAATTCAACCAAAAACTAACATATTTGTAACGCGCGACGACAAAATCGTAGTCAACAGACCTTATTGCATTTATGAAGCTCATCAGAAACGTGCCGGCCGCGCGCGCATTGCGCGTGTACGTGTGTACACAGTACACGTTGATAAGATACATAAATTGTATAAAGTCCTTCCAATCGATTCAACCCCATGTTAATTAACCAATCCTTTCTTGAGAATGGCATCTTCAGCTTCCGCTCAGGAGCAAGCGACGGAAGAATATGAGGACTGTGTCACCTATCAACACATCAAAATCCTTGAATCTGCAGGGATTGGTGAGTCGAATGTCGCATGCCTGTTTCTCGCTGGATTCATCTCCAGTGAGAAAGTTTTCGTGTCTTGATTTGGGTGCAATATTATGAATATTCTATTCCATAAGTCCATACTCTGAATTAAGACCTTCAGGAGCAAGTGATGTGAAGAAGTTGGTTGAAGCCGGATACAACACTATAGAAAGTGTAGCCTATGCTCCCAAGAAGGCCCTGCTCGCGATCAAAGGTTTCTATAACTTATCTATCTGACAGTTATTAAGATTTGAAATAAAATTATCTTAATCCCTATAAAACTTCAGAATTAACCAAGTTTCATTAACCAGCTTTGGTATAAAATTATCCAACACGGGATCTAAAAAGGACTTCAATCCTGTTACCCCGGGCAGGTATCAGTGAAGCAAAAGCTGACAAGATATTGACTGAGTCAATGAAGCGGTGTGCGATGGGCTTCACCACTGCGACGGAGCTCCACAAGACCCGGGCTGAGATCATCATGTTGACCACTGGAAGCAAGGAGCTGGATAAACTGCTAGGAGGGGGTGTGGAGACCGGTAGTATTACGGAGATATTCGGGGAGTTCAGAACAGGTGGGTTCTGTTCACATGTATCATATTTATTATTTATATATTTAATTGGTGCTGATTGGTTACCAGAAAACATCATAACAATGTAAATAACCGAGGATTTTATTATTCCTGAAATAAAGAACGCAACATTCCTTGTTCGCGTTTCTTGAAGAATTTTGTCTGCAATTGCTTAACTGGAAAATGGCAGTTATTCTGAACAAGTTGTGTTATTTAGGGAGCAAGTTAAAACGTTCAATGATACGATAGAGTTTAAAAATCAGGAGCTTTCGAAAATCATGTGGTTATCGTCGTCAGCTGAAGATGGAGGGTGAGAGGGTGCTTATAAATGAAATGAGTGGTGTCAGGGAGTGGGGGATGGGTGGAGGGTGTGAGTGATCAGGTGACGGGATAATCAAATACAATATCACTAAATAACGAAAACAAGCACAAAAACAGTGTCAGTATTTGGAGAAGAGGATTCCTGAGTCAGTCGGTCTGAAGGTTGAGGAGATCTTGGGAAGAATGGGGTTCCACAGGGTGCTGCACTTTGGAGCGCTGTCTGTTCTGTTCATAGATGGTTTCCTAGTGGCTATGGCAGCCTGTTCTGTCAGGTCTAGGTGGGAGCGGGAGGGGAGGGACTTGAGGATGTGAATGTCGTTGTGATATGTCAGAGTTTGCTTTTCTTATAATCCGCTTCTTTATACAAGTCCCGAACTATCGGCCACTGCCCACCTTTATCTCCCGGATAAAATAAACTATTTTCAAATAGTTTACATTGTCAAATAGTTTACATTGTCAAATAGTTTACATTGTCAAATAGTTTACATTGTCAAATATTTAACAAACCTACGGTGCTCTGACTCCCCTGTGTCACAGGTAAGACACAGCTGTGTCACACGCTGGCTGTCACGTGTCAGCTGCCTACCGACATGGGCGGGGGCGAGGGTAAGTGTCTTTACATCGACACAGAGGGCACCTTCAGACCGGAGCGTTTGGTGGCAGTAGCCGACAGATACGGTCTGGATGGGGCTGCCGTTCTGGACAACGTGGCGTGCGCCAGAGCGTACAACTCCGACCACCAGACTCAGCTGCTTCTACAGGTGATGTCATGAATATTGACATGGGAACATGAATATTGACATGCTTCTTTAGTCACGACATTATATATAATAAGTCGACGCGCCAGGGTATTCATGATCTTGTCTCATCAAGATGTATCGGCCCATGGTTGAACCCAAAAATAATATAATTGTTTGTTGACCCTGATATGACACTATCCCATGCCTTGTCAAGTCGGCACCCCCCCCCCCCAATCTGCAGCAAAAACCATAGATATTGACAACAAATCATTTGACACAGTTTTAGTTTGATCTATTGCGATTGAATTTGAGTGATGAAAATCAATCCCCAGGCCAGCAGTATGATGACTGAGTCCCGGTACGCCCTCCTGATCGTGGACAGCGCCATGGCCCTCTACCGGACCGACTTCGGGGGCCGAGGGGAGCTGTCAGCCAGACAGATGCACCTCGCTCGATTCCTCCGTATGCTGCTCCGATTGGCGGACGAGTTCGGAGTGGCGGTAGTCATCACTAACCAGGTGATTTTTCATTAGTTAGTCATCACTAACCAGGTTAGACATCACTAACGAGGTTAGTCATCACTAACCAGGTGATTGAACATTAGTTAGACATCACTAACCAGGTTAGACATCACTAACCAGGTTAGACATCACTAACGAGGTGATAAGACATTGGTTATTAGTTAGTCATCACTAACCACGTGATTGAACACTAGTGAGACATCACTAACCAGGTGATTTAGTAAGTTAGTGGGTAGCTAGTTAGCCATCACTCACCAGGTGATTAATTATTGGTTATATAGTCATCACAAACCAGGTGATTTTCCACTAACCAGGTGATTAGACATTAGGTTGATGGTTATTATTAACCATAACCAGGTGATCGTAATTATGAGTGTCGTTGCCGTTTGTTTGCAAACTTTAGTATTGTGATGAGTAGGCGTTTTAGAAACTTCCCAGTATAGATTATTTTTTCAGGTTGTTGCTCAAGTGGATGGCGCCTCTGCAATGTTCAATGCAGATCCAAAGAAGCCAATTGGGGGTGAGTTGATATTCAAGTTGAGTCAACTAAGCGTTGTTAATCTTCCCCACCCTACTCCCTAGCTATGCCTTGGTGCATTCGTGCGGATGGGCAATTTCAAGTGCTGTTTCACGCTAACTATATACCTAGTGTTAACATTTCTAGTTTGGTACTTTTGAGAAAAATACGCGTATTTCCCTCCAGGAGCCAATACGCTGTACCCTTATCTGCACGTATTTACCACCCTTATCTGCACGTATTTACCACCCTTATATCTGCAGGTATTTACCACCCTTATCTGCACGTATTTACCACCCTTATCTGCAGGTATTTACCACCCTTATCTGCACGTATTTACCACCCTTATCTGCAGGTATTTACCACCCTTATCTGCAGGTATTTACCACCCTTATCTGCAGGTATTTACCACCCTTATCTGCACGTATTAACCACCCTTATATCTGCAGGTATTTACCACCCTTATATCTGCAGGTAACATCATGGCAGGTATTTACCACCCTTATCTGCAGGTATTTACCACCCTTATCTGCACGTATTTACCACCCTTATCTGCAGGTATTTACCACCCTTATCTGCAGGTATTTACCACCCTTATCTGCAGGTATTTACCACCCTTATCTGCAGGTATTTACCACCCTTATCTGCAGGTATTTACCACCCTTATCTGCAGGTATTTACCACCCTTATCTGCAGGTATTTACCACCCTTATCTGCAGGTATTTACCACCCTTATCTGCAGGTATTTACCACCCTTATATCTGCAGGTAACATCATGGCCCACGCGTCTACCACACGACTCTACCTACGGAAGGGACGGGGAGAGAACCGGATCTGCAAGATATACGACTCTCCCTGTCTCCCGGAGAGCGAGGCTGTCTTCTCTATCGGGGCAGATGGTATCGGAGACGCTAAAGACTGAGTGCAGTGAGCTATTGGGGGACTTCAATCAAAGGACCGTGCTCAGTGACATGTGACAGTAGCGAGAGATGTATAAAAAACGTGACCATTAAATACAGTATGGTTCAAATGTTTCTCATGCCATCAGGAAAAAGCCAGAGTAAAGTTTAAAAAATCTTTGAGATACTGGCTTATTATAGGTATCTTTTATTTTATTAAATTTAAATGGCTAATGTTAAATGGCCTACCAAGCCCTACATTCCAGCATTTGTGATTTAGCGCGGCGGGTGCGCTTTCCTTAATTAATCAGAGACCATTAAGGCATTAAACCTTTTCAAGTTTTACACAGTAGAATTCAAATATTCGCACTATTTGTAAAAAAAAAAAAAAACCTGGAGTGATTGATAAGGGATCGTTCACATATTACATAATCACCTAGAGGGGGGAGAGGTTTCCAAATGATTTAACGTTACATGTTATTGTAACAACTACAACTACTGTAAACTTGATTACGAGGGGGAGGGGGTTGAAATCGGCCAAAAATTGATTACGTAATATGCGAACGATCCCTAAGAGGGGCAATTTTTTCTGTACTTCGATGGAGTTTATATCGAAATTAACAGTAAAATCCGATTAGGGGCCATCCATAAAGGACGTCCGCAATGGGGGGGGGGAGTCTGGCCAATGCGGACGTAGGGGGGAGGGAGGTGTTTGGCCAAATGCGAACGTCTGCAATTCATGGAAATTTTGGGCGATTTAACGGCTATTTCACTAGAAAATCACGAAATTTTTGGGCCAAAAATGATGACTCAAAAGATTTTGAAGACAAATGCGGACGTCGGGGGGAAGGGGTTTCTGGATTGCGGACGCTTGCGGACAAGGGGGGAGGGAGGGGTCTGAAATGGCCGAAATTTTGCGGACGTCCTTTATGGATGGCCCTTATCAAAATCCCATAACTTAGGCTAGGAACAGAATTTTTCCATTTAGTGAAGTTTTTCTGGTATCTAAAACTCCACTTTGGCCATTGTCATCCCGAAGACCATCCCCGCCCCCTTAATAATATTGTGTCGCACGCTACAAGAAATGTGTGGATGCTATTAAAGTAAACAGTAAGTGTCCTCAGGTAATATTAACATGAGGAACCCCTTGTGCGCGCAATAGGAGCCGATTTAACATTTACCTTGAAAATATATTAAATATCTTTGATTTGGAGTATGATTATTGATTAATTTTTCTGTTATTCCATTTTAAATAAAAGACTTATTATTAAAGAGACTATTTCATATTTCATCACAGCTTACCCAAATTATGTGATATGTAAATGTGTACGCATATAATTATATCGATTGTATTTTTCCCATCCCGAAAGAGCTGGGGGAACGGTTCCCAGAATCCTGAATCCTTGCTAAACACGTATATCCCTGTGTGGCTCACGCGGCGCACTTCCATTTCCAATTCCCCAGGCCCAGCACAGGTGTCCCGTAGTTCCTAAGCCCGCATAGGTGTGTGTACGCCGCGCAACGCAGACAGGGATATACGTGTTTAGCAAGTCCCGTAGGGAATTGGAAGCGCGCGGCGCGTTCACAGTACACACCTATGCTTCCCCTAACCAGGGGTGTCGCGAAACGACACCCCTGGTTTAGCTATAGCGCTTGCCGCGCCGCGCACTCCGTGCGCGTAACCAGGGTCCTGGTTAGGGCAAACCTATGCGGGCTTAGGAACCAGAATCCCAGTCCCTGATGGGATCTGGCAGTGGCAGCTGCAGCACAGGAGCCATACGACACCATCACACCACTCACTGAGGTGTCGCCACCTCTGAGATCGGTGACCGGTGTCTGACATTTCCACGAAAGCGCCGTTCGTGCGTGGGTGTCGTAGGTTGTTACCATACCCTCGCGCGCGCGGCGCAACGTTCCACATTTGGACGTTACTTTGCGCCTTCGGCAAAGCTAAAGGAAACGTCCGTCGAACGTGGTTGATACTGATTCAACACTTAACAGTATATCCACGTATGTACATGGTGCCGCGCCGCGCGATCGGAAATTTCAGAATGATTCTCATTTCTCGAGGCTGGCCGCGCGATATTTTTATGCCCATGAAAGCCAAAATCCCCGTGGATTTTGCATTTTGGCTCTCATGAGCATAAAAAATTTTTGGAGGCCAAACTCAAACTTAAGTAACTTGCCCTAACCATTCCCCTAACCAGGGGTGTTGGAGCAAGGCGCGGCGCGCGCGTGAAACTAGGGATCTGGTTAGAGCAACCCTAACCAGCGCCTTGGTTTCGCGCACGGAGTGCGCGGCGCGGCAAGCGCGACACCCCTGGTTAGGGGAATTAAGTAACTTAAGTGCGAAATTTAGTTTCGAAGCGATTCTGAAAATTTCATGGAGAAACATTGAAAAATGGAATAGTTATAACGAAAAGTAGAAAGTCAGTTTGGGCAAAAGCGTTGCTAAACACGTATATCCCTGTCTGCGTTGCGCGGCGCGCTCCAGCTCCGTAGGGAAGCGCGGCGCGCGTACACACACCTATGCGGGCCTAGGAAGCAAAAGCGCTAACTGAGATATCAGCGATTTAGTGGATTTTTGAAGGTTTTTAATTTTTTTATGGGCCAAAATGGCCAAATAAGGTCCAATTCACTTAAAAATTGGTTTGCCCATCAATTTTGACCTAAATGATGGGCAAAACAAGTTTGAAGCGCATATCTCCAAAAATGTGGCCAAAATGGCCATCTTTAGGCCCAAAATAGGCCAACTGCCACTTTGGTGCATAACTTGGCCATTTTTCATCCGATTTTGACAAACAAATACACTAAAATGATCAGCTTGTCGAGACGAATCGAATGCAATCTAAGCTCTATCTCCATCAGGTTAAATTTCGATTTTTGGATGCCATTTTTGCTCCGAGGCCTCACATGGGCAATGTTGGACCTATGGACTCAAGACTACCGTCAAAATGTTGGTACACACCCTGGCCATCGTGGCCAATTCCTATCTCAAATTCGTGTTTTCCAAAATGTGAGGGGTGAACCCCACCCCCCTAAATAGTGTTGTAAAGTTTAATAGTGTTGTAAAGTTTTATAGTTCACTCTAATTAAATAGTTCACTCTGTTGAACTCTGTTGATTTTTTTAAATTGGGTGATTTATGGGGATAAGGAAAGGAATTGATTTGATTTGATTTTTATTATTATATTATATTATTTTGTTTCTCTAATTTTGTTTCTCATTCCATCCTAGCAAGATAGCAAATGACATCAGTACACAGTATGGGACATAGGAAGCAGGATTATTCAGGACAGTTTGGTGTGGTAGAAGTGGAAGAATGAAAGCAGAACTCTCTCAACATAAAAGGAGTTGGTACCTCAGTGGGGTAAGTGGTTATCATGCATAGTAGTTTGTCCGTCTGTTGGTTCAATCCTTGAATCCCATGGTCATTGTTTATGATATTGGATACATTATATTGATATTCTCATGATGAGAGCAAGAGAGTTCCCAGAGTTACGATCTCAGGTTTTATTTGAACATACAGTGTCAGCCAAGTTGGGCAACTTGTGGGACTTGGATGCTCGGAGTTTCATTTGGGTGTAAAAGTAGTTGCATGCCATTACACACTTTTTCGAGCTAGTGAGAAAATTTTAGGTAAGCCCCCCCCCTAGATTTTTTCTAGGGTAGGGGGGCCTTTTGAAAATTAGGGGGGGCCTACATTTTCATAAGTGAATTTTCACATTTTAAAGCCCTAATTTGCTAAAAAATACAGATAAAATCATGTTTTCTGTTTGCTTTAATTCCGTGAAAGATGGATTTCCAGGAAACTTCAGTTTATTTGAACTTGATTTAACACTTAATTTTGATGTTCAAATTTTTGAGAAAATTTTAGGTAAGCCTTGTAGATTTTTTCTAGGGTAGGGGGCCTTTTGAAATTCTACATTTTCATAAGTGAATTTTCACATTTTAAAGCCCTAATTTGCTAAAAAATACAGATAAAATCATGTTTTCTGTTTGCTTTAATTCCGGAAAGATGGATTTCCAGGAAACTTCAGTTTATTTGAACTTGATTTAACACTTAATTTTGATGTTCAAATTTTTGAGAAAATTTTAGGTAGGGCCACACAGGTCTGGGATTCCACCAACGCCCCTGGCTTCAAACGGACTGCAAAGCAAGTCAATGCTTGCCTGCAGATTAGGTCAGCTATCAGCTCGGTATGTACCACCTCCTTCGGCCTAGTGGATCACAGGGTGGTCTGACCCAGCCAGACTATGTAAATCATATTCCCATCAATTGGGATTTAACTGGGCTCAATGGGCAAAGCCCAGTTCCAGGATACTGCCTGGAACAGAAGACAAAGAACTGTTGAAAATGTTGTAAATGTTGTTAATGTTGCCGTTGTCTTTTATATCTGTTGTTGTTGCTGTTGATGTTGTTTTGAGCAGAGCATGGGTCCTTTGTCCTTTGACGTTTCCTTTGATCGGCTTGCGCCTGATTGGCTTGAAGCAAAAGTATATAACATGGTTAAATTATATTCTTGTGTTTAAGAAAAGAAATCTTAAATAACGTTGTCAAGCTAACATAGAGGCGAAAATATCGAAAAATTATGAACATATACCATTTTAAGTCATTTTATAGCTGTAAAAGCAAAGCATTGATTGGAGGCAGTCTACTAGCTGTGTGTTTAATGGGACAAGAGCTACATTAAAAGTTACATGCATGAAAATACTCGCAGCATTATCATAAATTACAAAACCGTTATCAGTGTAATACCAACTATAAAGACTGGGTGTGATACACAAATTACACGCAGGTGATTCAGAATTGAAATAGACACATAAAATCTTTTAGGAATAAGATAAGCCGTAAAAAACTTGTCATATAATATGTTAGTGTATAGAGATAATTGAATTAACAGTGGTTTGAGAGTTGAATGGTTGGATTGATAATGTTTAGTTTGTTTTCAAATGCTCTCAAGGAGCGGGCGGTCAGCCTGGCGGTTCTGACATGTGTACCAGAATGTGTGAATGACAATGCCAACTTTCCATTGAGAAGTCCAATGAAGTTACACAAATCCGATCCAACAGAGTAGGTGACAGATGAGAATGTCCAAGTATCCAAGTCCTGCAAGTTTCCCAACTTGGCAACAACGACATGCCCAAATAAAACCTGAGATCATAACTAAATAAACTCTCTCAAAAGCACTCACTCTCATCACGAGAATAAAAATATAAGGGGCCTTCCATAAAGGACTTCCGCAATGAGGGGGGAGGGGGGGGAGTCTGGCCAATGCGGACGTTTGCGGACATAGGGGAGGGGGTGTTTGGTCAAATGCGGACTTCTGCAATTCATGGAAATTTTGGTCGATTTGGCGGCTATTTAACCGGAAAATCCTGAAATTACATGCCAAAAATTGATGACTGAAAGGATTTTTTGAAAAAAATGCGGATGTCCTGGGGGTGAGGGAGGGGTTTCGGGAATGCAGACATTTGCAGACAAGGGGGAGGGAGGGGTCCAGAATGGCTGAAATTTTGCAGACATCCTTTATGGATGGCCCCTAATAATTATATTGTATATAGTAAAAGATGGGATTCAAGGATTGAACCAACAGACAGAAAAACTACTATAGAGGGTATAGATGATAATTTAACCACTTATCCCTCCGGGGTACCAACTCCTCTGATGTAAGTAGAGTTATTCTTCCATTCTTCCACCTTCTAGCGCACCAGAACGCACCAAACTGTCTTATATATCAACCTGATTCCTATGTCCCATACTGTGTACTGATGTCACTTGCTACCTTGTTATATCTAGCTAGGGTGGAATGTGGTGAAATATCAAAACACTCTAACTAATGAATTTATACCCTCAAGGATCTGAAATGCCTGATTATCGTTTGGGACCTTTCCAAAGGACTCCTCCCTCCTCTGAGGAAGAACAGTATATGAAGACAATTATCCCATGCTTCTTTCAGTCTCTTCTTGTGTCGGGAACTGCTGGACTTTTGGCATACAAGGGATCAAGAAACTATATAAATATAAGTAAATCTGACATACTGAAGTCTTGGAGTACAATTGTAAACCTCTCAAATTCATTCATTGCATTTTCTGTTGCAAGAAAAATTTATAATAGAAATATATGCCTAAAAAGGGTACAACGCCTTCCTCCATCAATGCACAAAGACAAGTGGCTAAAGCAATATTACAACCAATGGGGACCTAATGATACGGAAGAATATCTAATGAATCTTGATGATGAAGATTGGCGAAAAAAATATTTTATTTACAGTAAAAATCCAAACTTAAAGCCTTTTGTGAAGGAAGAAGTCCAGGAGAAAAATGAGTCAAAACCTGTTGTTGAAAACAATGAATCAGATTATCCCAAGAGTTATAAGTCTGTAGTGCCTGGATATGAATCTAATCAAAATGAAGATTTGATCACTTCAAAAGAGGGAAATGAGAGCAGAATGGATCTTACCAAACCTCACCTGATAAGACGAAATAAATATGGAGACATAATTGAAGAGGCATGATTGAAAGGCTAAAATCTATCATAAGAGATGAAGTGAAAGCATTAGCATTGTAATTGAAATGATATCAAAGTTGTGGATTGTTTCTGAACTTAGCCATTCATGTTTTTACTTTTATATTCTCATATAGACATGAATGTCAAACAGAAACAGAATTCTTGTACATCTGTTGGGCCTAGACCCATAAACTCACACATGAGAATAAAGATTAAAGATCAATGAAAAGGATATCAAGAATATTTTTTAAAGTATAAATGGTTCATTCAATAAATTTGTCTGGTTATAGTTCCTGGTGATTTTAATGTGCTTGTAAGCTTGATAAGCCACATGATTGCATGACCTACAAATTCAAAACCTGCACATGTACATGTCCTAATCCTCTATGCATTGGCATGATGTACTGACAGACAGAAAAAACATGAAATGTGAAATCATACAGGTACATAAGATAAAAGAAATATACAACTTACATGGTTGCTGTACCAAGCTCCAAAGCGGTATAAACTTAAAAATTATTGAGAAATATTTGATGAAAATGGATTTATGTTTTGCACTATATCAAGCCCTTTCCAATGGGGAGCTCATGTGGGCTTTCTCTAGTTTTCTTGGGCTTTGCAGGCAACACAGATTTTGCTGGTTTTAGGGGCTTTTTCTGGAATTTCTCAGGCCTTTGCGGGTTCTAATGGGCTTTCTGCAGGCTTTTGCAGGTTCTATGGGCTTTTGCGGGTTTTTACGGATTTTTTACAGGCTCTTGCAGGTTTTTACTGGCTTTCATGGATTTGCAGTAACCACAGGTCCCATATATTCCCACTGCAAAGGTAAAAGCCAGTCTAGTCCTGCTTTAGGACAAAAAACTGCATAGGCAAAAACTTGATATAGTTGCATAATTTTTTCAAGAATTGATGTGTGCCAACATGCATTCCAAGTAACTCACAGCATGCAGCAAATTATAGCAACAATCATTCTTTATTTTTAAGTTCAGATGCCCTTTCATAGGTCAGACATTACAAGCATGGCTTTAAAGAGTTAAAGGTGCTTTTGCTACTATAAGTATCAAGCTCCAAGGAATGATATTATAATATTGGGCCTGCAAATACACAGCTCACTCAACGCTGCTATGCAGCACCTCGTTGCAAATTTCGACCTGTGCAATTCAAATCAACTAAATACTTTTGACCACATCAAAAAAGTCCAATCAGATCAAAAGTTACGGAGCTGTGGAATCAAAACAGCATTAAGCAGTTCAAATGAACATGTGTGCAGTTAATCTGCATGTGCAATTTCCCCCATTGTGTGAACATTGCCATGGGGTGTGACGTACAGAAAAAACAGAAAACGTGACTTTATATTAGAGATATGGTGCCCTAAATGAGTTTATGGTGGCAATGTGTTGGATTTTTGATTTGTTAGTACTCTTTAAGTGTCCAGTGATTATTTGCATCTGTATGAAAACTTATATCTTTTCAATGCAGTCATAGAAAATCTTTGTTGTTGAATCTGTTAATGCATTAATCAATTAAATTTCTTATTTCATTAATTTAACTCTTCAATTCATACCCTCAAGGATTTCAAATGTCTGATCAAGGGAATCATTCTCCTCTCTCCCCTGAGGAACTCCAGTTGTCTAAAACAGTTGTCAATTGCTTGCTTGAGTCATTTCTCATCTCAGGAGGTTCTGCACTTTTGGCATACAAGGGATCAAAGAACTATATAAATAAACATAAATCTGACATGGTTAAGTCTTGGAGTACAATTTTAAGTATCTCAAATTCATTCTTGGCATTTACAGTTGCTAGAAATATACATGGCAGAAATGTATGCATCAAAAGGGTAGAAAACCTTCCTCCATCAATGTATAAAGACAAGTGGCTGAAGCAATTTAAATACGATGAACAGGAACCTAATGATGAAGAGGAAGGGATAATGAATCTTGATGATAATGGCAAGAGAAAACAATTATGGATTGCTAATTCTAACAAGCAGACAAGCAATCAAAGACCATTTCTTTCATTTGATCAATCAAAGCCTTTTGTGAAGGATGAAGTCCAGGACAAAAATGATTTAAAATCTGCTGTTGACAACAATGATTCAGATAATCCCAAAAGTTACAAGTCTGGAGTGTCTGGCAATAAGTCTCATCAAAATGAAGATTTAAACACTTCAAATCAGGGATCTTATAATGAGAGCAGAATAGATGATACCAAACCTTACCTGATAAGACGAAATAAATATGGAGACATAATCGAAGAGGCATGATCAAAAGGCTAAAAAACTAATAAAATAAGAGATGAAGCGACAGGGTTGTTGTATTTGGAAAGATATCAAAGTTTTGGATTGTTTCTGTTAGCCATTCATGTTTATATGAAACATTTGTGTACATCTGTGGACCCTCAACCAATGAATAATAAACTCAAACATGAGAATAAAGATAAATAAAAAGAATGGGAAGAATGCTTCATCATGTTTTGAGACCCCGGTGGGCTGGGAGAAACCTACTGATCAAGTACATAAGATACAGCTACATAAGATATAAGAAATATACAACTTATATGGTTGTTGTACCAAGCTCAGAAGGGGTATTAACTTTTATAATTAGTTTTATTAAAGTATTAAGAAGGATTTGCTGGAAATGGATTAAGTTTTTGTACTAAATTGTGTAAATTTGTTGTCAGTGACCTGTGTTTAAATTATTACTGAGCATTACTGATAAATAATCAGGTGTATACTATGATATAATACAGTAAGTTAAGTTACTGTACTGGGATATTTGAGGGAAGAGGTTTTTCCCTGGTATGATAAGGATTTAACATCCTGGTAACATAAGGATAAATCATGGTCATTCTGATCAAGAATGACACATGACCTCTTTGTTTCTGTACATATCAACAGCTTCAGCTAATTGACTGGGCTAATTTAACCAAAGATGTGTTATATCACTGAATTGGCAGCATGATCAATATGATCCTAGGTTACTTGCAATGGCTTCGATTTCACCATTCTGTAGAGGAGTTTCAATCTCACAGGTCATTAATATTTTAGTCCAAAATATTTCAGGGGAAAGAATAGTTCATGGTAACTTATGAAAGTATGAAGGATTCCAGTATGTTAAAAGGATTGAAAACCCTCCGTGGAGGGGTGCCGCTTTTATGGGCAGAGAATAAATAAATATAATTAGTAACCGTAAAATCAAAAGGCCCTCTGCAGAGCACTGTTCACCAATTAAGAGAAAAAAAATGTGATTTAAACTCTACACAAACAATCAATAGTGCCTAAACGCTCGTGAGGACTACCAAGTCCTGTATACTAACATGTAGAAACTAGAAAGGGCTGTTAACTCAAGGTTCTACTGTATAGTAGCATATTGCTTCAACTGCCTTTTATTATGTTTTCAATCACGAATTAAGGTACTTCATCATGTTCCTTTAATTATGGATATATCTATATTATATACAGGCTTAGTTCTAAATGGCCTTTATTTAGCCGCTTTTGAACCATAAAACTATGTTTCAAACCATTTATGTGGTATTTATATGGTTTCATGGACAAAAAACCTCAAATTGGCTACCAGATTATGAACAATTCTATAATCCGAAATAATAGGGCATATATTCAATGTATTCATAGACATTAAATGAATGGCATCAGGCGACCCATATCTTGTTTCAATCTCATGATTGAGGCCACCATAATACCATATTACTATATTATAACCTAAAAAGATCAGTACTAGAAGGCCCATTCGGCCTGCAAATACACACCTCATTCACAAATTCTAAATGCTGCTATTCAATTCGATTGCAAATATTTCAACATCAAAAATTTCCAATCAGATCAAAAGTTACAGAGCAGGCCCATTGTGCCTGCATATACACAGCACTTCGTTTACAAATTTTAAACACTACCATTCGAATTGATTGAATATTGTGCGCAATTAATCTGTTACATGTGCAATTTTCCTTCTTTGAGCGGGACATGATGTACAATTTGCGATTTTCTAAATCTAAGTAAGTTAATAAAAATGTACCTACCTCACAATTTAGGCCACCATAATATTATAATGACAATGTATTGTTTGTAATATGTGTTTATTATGATATAATTCAACTTTGATCACATGTCATTTCCTTGGTGTGTGATACCAAAGGTACCAATGCAATCATAAAGTTGTATCCAACATGAACAATGTTAGATACAATCATCTGATTGGTCCATTTGGTATCAAATATGAAATGAATCACTTGACAGGCAGTCGAGATCCAATCTGAGCAACCTGCCAATTAATAGTACTATAATCTAATACTACATTAATAGTCTACCTATTTCTCTAGTTGTTTAAAATTGCTTTTGAAAAGGGCCAGTTAACTTAGGGTCAATATTGCAATATTATGGATGTCAATTTATTTCCTCAATTCACAGTGAGCTCCTTAATTTTACACAGCTAGCACTCAAGTTTTCAAGAAGATGCTTTAATCTATGGGTTCTCGATCTAAATTTTTTGCTGAAAGACTGAAGAGTCAGAACGAGTTGCTTAGGGAACTCGTGTTGTCAGAAACCAATCTTGAAGAGTCATCTCATGAATTTCAGAAGTATTTGCAAATAGTTTCTAAAAGCCAGCCTAATAATCGCTACCTGTCCATCAATTCAAACTCAATACAAAGGTAATAACTATTTGAGCTTTTGATTATTTGATGTAAGTTGGTGCAATGGTATCAAATCTGACTCATTACTTCATTGTCAAAAGATCCCAGATAAATGTTTCCTTGCCATTCCAAGTTCTTTGCTAAGGGTGAGGGGTTTATCAAATGCTTAATAAGCAGCCACACGGTTCACTCAGCCGAGTGTACAGAAAACTGTGCATCTATACACATACAGTGCATACAGATATTTATGATAATCTACACCCAGGAGACTTGATGGTTTATTGAAAAAGTTTCGGATATCCTCACAAAGGGATAGGGCTCAAGATTTGGAGGCAGCTGCCAGGGAATACTTACAAACTGGAAAAGAAAAAGACAATGAGGGCAGGGAGGATATTGAAGTTGAATATGCCATCCTTCATTTCCTTATGGCTGTCTCAAGAAACCCTGTAAATAAAACATATATCAGTGAGTACAGAGTCGTTATAATTTTTCTTGAGAGGTCGCAGCTGAAAGGGGTATTTTTGATTACCTACTGATTTTCACTCGACACTTGTTCATTTTTCAATTCAAATTATTCCTCCCGTGGTTATTATTAGGGTGTGATAATCGTCAATACATCCCCCCTTTATAACTAGTAACTACTGTATACATATAGTTGCGCTTCCATTTTAAGCATTCCTAATTGTGAAGGAGAAGAAGAAGACAACGGAGATGAAGTTATTGAAGATCCCATTGATTGGCATGCTTTACTCGTCAAGGACTTTGAATACTCGGATCCAAGTGACAGTGAAATAACTTCTGAGGAAGAGTTCGAGAGTGAAGATGAGATTTTCCACTACCAACCGCCTCCTATGAGTGAGAAACTATTTATTGAGATTGTCATTTCAATTATATTTCGTCACTGTAATTTGTTCAACTGAATAAGAATTGAAAAAAATAAGAATTGTCCGTTCATATTTTGATGATACATACTTACATATCTAGTTGGCTGATTTCATTATGCTATTATGCTGTGCTTGAACAACACAATCGAGATGCCTCTTTATTGCATAAGTTGAATTAAAATTGAATTGAAATTAAATATTAAATTCAATTCAGTTGCTGTAAAGAAACCAGAAATGAGTCCAGCAATAATATTTGGGTATGCTGACATATGCGAATCTATTGTAAAACAGTACTGGAGGAACCACACCCATCTAGAACCTCTATCAGAACTTCAGGTGATTTAAGCAATGCCTGAAACTTTTTTGTGTCATGTATTGGGAGATCTGTCCTAGTATATTTATCGTAATGCCAGTATCTTTGACTTATCGAATGCCTACTTTACCAATAACAAGTTTTTAATTGTTTTGTACGGTCTCATTCCGACCCTGTTTCACTGGTTTTCACATGATGATTTCACCCTGTCCAATTGTTACTCGTAAGAGTACCACCACCTGGCACCCAGGTAAGGGGTTGCTAGCATGCCTAGTAGTGCAACCAGGTGCGTCTCAGACCCCAGTGGAACTCTCTGTGGAATTGAGAGTTGCCATCCATCCCCGAGAGGGGATGTGATGGTCAGTTGGATATTGCACGAAGAAAAAACCCCAGTGACAGAATACCTCTTGTGGGTCGTCGAGCGCAGATTTTCACTACTCAATTTGGTCGCCACCGTTACAAGAATTTATTTATCCGTTGAAAATTGAAAAATTTCATGGTATTTCCCATCTGAATCTGCTTCTAAGATCAATTTGGTAATGTATAACTTGATCACAACAGCCCGCCGCAGGCGAAAAATTTCAGGGTATTTCCTATCTGAATCAGCCTCTGAGATGAATTTGGTAATGAAGAATTCGATCACAACAGCCCGCCGCAGGTGAAAAATTTCATGGTATTTCCCATCTGAATCTGCTTCTAAGATCAATTTGATAATGTATAATTTGATCACAACAGCCCGCCGCAGGCGAAAAATTTTAGGGTATTTAGGACGTTCATTTCATCTTCCAGAGAAAAAAAAGAATTTGGAAGAAATATCGATCAGACGAGGTGTTAGAGCCAAAACTTACTTTTTCATAAACTTAATATTTCCTTGTGTTTCAACAGTTGGCTGGCATTGCTCGATTATTTAAACATGTTTAGAACCTTCGAAACACATTCATCTATCAAAGGAAAAAGAATTTTGAAAATATATCAATCAGAAGCAATGTTTCAGCCGAAAGTTAGCTTTTAAAAAACTAAACATTTCCTTGTGTTTCAACCGCTTTTTCATTGCTACTCAGCCTCTGAAGCATTATGAAAAATTTCATGGATTATCTATCAACATGATAAAAAAAAAGAATTTAATAGATATATCGACCAGGCGCAATGTTATAGCCAAAACTAGATTTTTTCATAAACTGAATATTTCCTTGTGTTTCAACAGCTTGTTATTAATAATCAACACATTTAACTATTTAAGCATGTCTAGAATCTTCGCAAAACAAACATCTACAAGAGGGAAAAAGAATTTTGAAAAAATATTGCTCAGACGCAATGTTATAGCTAAAACATTGATTTTCGTAAACTAAATATTTACTTGTGTTTCAACAGTTTGTACTTAATAATAAACATATTCAAGCATATTTAGAATCTTCGTAAATCATTCATCTACCAAAGGAAAAAGAATTTTGAAAAAATATCGATCCGTTCTCAAGTTATAGCCAAAACAGTGAATATTGTAAGTATTTATTTGCCGGCGACCACACCATCGAGCGCAGCCCTGACGACCAGCGAGCGTAGGATGAGATTTTACCTGTAATTGTATTGTGGTCGTCGAGCATGGCGACCAACACCAGCGAGCGTAGCTTTTTCAGCTTTTTTTCTGACGACCAGCACATTTTAGAGCTGCGTGTGCCGTTTACATTTGGACTAACATTTGAACGAGACTACTTTGAAGTTTCCCCACGTGCTCAAACATTACAAATAATTAACGTATGGTTAATACAAGTTTATTTCAAACACAAGCAAATATCCCACGCATTATTATGGATGTTTAGAGTACGTTATCACAAGTTTTGCGGTACAATACAGCTGCGAGGGCTTGAGGCAGTCTTCGTAAATGTACTACAGACTTTTACTTACTCTCCACGACATAAATAAAGCTGTACAATTGTCAAACACAATGAAATACTAAGTTATTATAAGTCACGGTTATAATTTGGCGGCTTTTGAACAGTATCGTAGTACCAATTGCCAATTTGGTATCGTAAGTACCAATTGCCAATTTGGTTTTGTTTATGCTGATTTCATTGGGAATTTCAATGCTAATTTCAATGAAAATTCGGTCGTTTGGACGTTTGGGTCGCCACGAACGTGGCTGTTGGTTGTCGAGCGACGCTCTCTCGCTCGCTAGGGTTCTGTCACTGGGAAAAAAACATTAAAAAACCTTTTCCACACCCTGCTTCACTGGTTTTCGCATGATAATTCGACACTCCCCTCAACTGCTGCAGATCCTACGGGAGGTGTTGACGATGTTGCAAGGCTCGCCGACCAGCTACATATTCCCAGTACACGAGGACAAGGTGTACATGAGGGATGACATCCTGGTCCAGCACTACTCTCACGAGGCTCTCATCAGCATCCTCAAATACTTTGAGAGCAGGATTAAGATGGTGAGAGAAGGGTGGGGAGTGGGGAGTGGGCACAGATTCAAGTAGGGGAATCATATCAGTTTTGTAATTTGTGAGACAAGTTTAATGAAATAGATTTAAAACATTTAATTCACTAGTCACTATGAATGTCTGAAGTATTTCTGTGATCCCATTTGATTCCAATATCTAATTCCACCCTTTGGAAACACTGTTAAATGCTTAACACCGTTCCTTTTACCTGCTATTTCACCTCTCAATAAACCTTTGTAAACCTCTAGGTACAAAGCCTTCATTTCCTGTGTGACGATGTTTTGAACTACGTGGCTCAACCTTCCCATCCCTACGGAAGCAGGACCTTCCAAGCGTTTGCCTGTGCTATTGTCATGTACCTGCAACAACTCACTAAGGCCATGTGTGACATCGAGTTCAAGGTTTGATGTGGGCTTAAAGTGTGGTTTTTCAATGACAGTACATTGCAAAATCACAGTTTGATCCTCTTTCTAATGGGACGTAAATTGAACCAGTTTTGCCATTATAAATGGGGACGCATTCCTGAAGGTTCAAGGTGTTTATCGGCAGGGATAGCACTTACCTAATAACCTTGGACGTATTGATATCAGGTTATGAAGCAAAAAGGAGTGGTGACAGTGGCCCAACTAAGAGAAGCTGTCAGGGAGCACTTCGAGATAGTAACTGCTCTTTATGATACGGTAATCTTTGGGGACTCTTCGATCCTCATTGCCAGTAATCCATGATGACCAGCTTTTCCTTCTGTCAAATTTAATGAAAATCGTGCTCCATGAACTAATTTGATCAATTTTGAAAGTTTGAAATCCATGTATGTAAGTATACTTTATACTGCACTGTGTGATAGTTGAGTTGTTCCCTATAAAAGTATAAACTCTTACTATGTGTAATAGTGAAGTTGTTCCCTATAATCTGCCCGGATTTCCCCAGGTGGAAGAAGTGCTTCAGGAGGTTGAGATTGACAGTCCCAGTGTGTGTGTCACTAAACTAATCAACACTCTCTTCACTGCCCTACAGCTCTACGAGAGCATGGGGGTCCTCACCGAGCATATAACCAAGGTAATACTGTGCATCTTGCCACGTGACATTCATGTGGCAATGTCACGTGATATAAGTAACAGCCTCTGATGGTACCAGATAAGTCGTAGGGTGGTGTTGCGATCTGCCGCCGCCCGCCAAATGGCTATCAAAATGCATGCTGAAGCAACCTCGTGCTCTGACTGATTAATAATCATGAATGCCGTCTGTTGCCGTCTGTGTAACGATTAAATTAGGACTTAAGGATGTAACATAGCTGATTGCCATTGCTTACCTAGCCATAATTAGGATTGGGTGATAATTTGCCCTAGGATTGGAGGTGTCTGTGTGCTGGATTCTGCTAAACTCTAAATCTACCCCCAGGTGCTGCTAACGATCACCCTGTGCACGTTGCAACCCCTCCTCTCTACCATAGACCTGTGGTTAGCTCACGGGGACCTCAACAACTCGACCGGGGAGTTGTTCCTGACCCGTGACCCTGACATCTCCATCTCCTCCCTCAACTACTGGTGCTCGGGACTCACTCTCAAACACCCTGACAGATGCATTGGAGATCAGATCCCGCTGGTTCTGCTCTCCATAGAGGAGAAGATGCTGAAAGCGGGGAAAGCTATCGAGTTGATCAGCAAGTTGGGGAAGCTAGGGGAGCCTGACGCAGGGCTATTCCAAGTCCTCATTGACAAGTACCTGGGTAAAACACTGGTTTGCGGTAGTCCTCAGAAGGCTGTGGTTCCCCTTGAACTCGATATAGAGCCGGATTCCTTGATGGTGTCGCTGTTTGCGGACGTGGCTAACAACCTAGCGCTACAGAAGGAGGAGGATAATGTCCAGGTTTACAATGAGATATTCACCAGCATTCACAAGCTCCATATCATACCATCTACATCTATTCTGAAGATCCTCGTGCCTTTGATGGAGAAGCGGTGTGACCAAGTCTCATTCTCCCTCCTCAAAACTCTGAAATGCGACTTTGCCCTCGACAACCACATCACCACGCTTCGCAAGGTGTTGCTGATGGAAGCAGGGCATCCCATGTCCATATTCTGCGAGGAACTCTTTAAAGACGTGTACTCGGGTGACACCATCAAAACCATGACCCTCTTCCTGCGGGAGTGCATGGCCCCGCACACCCCCTTCGCTGCTAACCTCCGCATGGAGACCACCCCCACCAAGTCAGACCGGGAGATCGACCTGTTTGAGTGTGTCAAGGTGGAGTACCACCCGCCCTTCCCCGTGGATATTGTCCTGGATGGAGACCTCCTGGAGATCTACCAGCGAGTCTTCACCCTGCTCCTCCAGATCAAGTACACGGCGTGGTGTGTCCTGCCCCTGGCCCTCCAGTCTTTCCAACAAACCTGGCTACCCACCCGCATTCACTGCTTCAAGTACGAGCTCGTTAACTTCGTGAAGGTTATCCAGACCTACACCATGCAGCGGGTGCTGCACTGCACGGGGGTGGATATGAGGCGGGAGTTGGATGGGGCGGTAGAGTTGGACGAGTACGTGGCAATACACAAGAAGTACTGTCATATCATGGAGGAGTATTGTCTGCTGACGGAGGAGTTTGCTTCGTGTCTCAGTGGGATTAGACATGCCATGAACTGTGCTGTGCAGTTTGCTAGAGCTCTGAGCGGAGGTGGGAGTGGAGGTGGGAGTGGAGTGGGAAGTGGGAGTGGGGGAGGGAGTGGGAGTGGACTAGAGGTGGATTATGAGAATCTGGAACACATCATGTCTGAGATTATCAAGTGTGCTGATTTCGTGAAGAGTTTGGTGAAGAAGAGAAATCAGATAGCAAGTGTGAGGCAGCCACATTTTGATTGGTTGGAGAGTTCTCTGGATTCACCTACAAAATAATCATATTATATCTTGGTGACAGCAGTTAGCTTGATTAATATGTGCATAAATGCGGTTTTTAAACTTTGAACATCTGTAAATTTAATTCTTATTGATATGTATTTTACTGTACTTTTCATTATAGTTGTACATTATTTACATATGCCATCATTTCTTTATCACGGTCACGACCGTTAGGTATATGACTTATAAGCATTAAGTATCATGCGTTTGACATTCAAAATCTATTTGATATTTATTTATTTGAGATATGGTTCTGTAAATAACTCCATATTTTTAACTTTTTTATGCATTGCGACTTTCATTACAGTTAACAGTATATTATCGTAAGAAATGTTTGTTATTTTATTTTTGATGCAGTATTTTCGCTCAAAAGTTTAAATTCTAAGTCGAACAGACTTTAATTAGTTTTAAATTCAAAAGAAACTTTAAATAACCCGCTCACAACTTTAATCAAATTTGAGCTCAATAACATGGGATTTCCAATGACGGAGTGAGGATGATCTATTGATGACCTCTATCGAGCGTTTCATTGTAAACCTCACTCGAGCTAAAACCGACGAACAGAGATGTGACGCTGCGTGTCAGCTAAAGAACTACATCACTGGAGATTTGCAGGATGAGGTTATTATTTTATTATAGTGTTTAATTGTTAATAAGAGTTTAATTAAGTAGCTAACTCAAAAAGTCAAAAGTGGATCGTGGTCGTTTTGTTTTCACCAAAATTATCCCACTGATAACAGAGTTTTTGATTGTTGTATTAAATGTTTTTAATAAGATCTGAAAAATTAATCTTAAATGAATTAGTCGTTGATTTATCGTTATTATTAATCGTTCTCTTCAAAAGGGAGCGGAGAAGTACAACAAGTTCATAGATGAGTTGAACCACAAGATCGTGGATTTGTCAAACAGTGGCGATGCTAACGATAAGAAGGCTGCTGTTCTCACTATCGGTTAGTGGGGGTTTTCAGGAGTTTAGTGCGTAGTTTATTAAAGGGGGACTTTAAAGGAGTAAATTAGGGGGAGCTTTTTGGAGTTTAGTGGGATGTTTAAGGAGTTTATTGGAATGTTTAAGGAATTTATTGGGGGAGTTTCAGGAGTTTAGTTGGGATTTTTTAGGAGAATGTGTTTTTGGAGCTACGTCCTTTTCATGAATGAATCTTTTGTCATATCTCCTACATCTAAGTTATGAAATTCAGAGGTAAAATATGAGATTTTTCCGAAAAATCCTTGTAAATCTAGGTAGTTAGTTTTCCTATGAACAACCCTCTTCCAGTGGCCCTGATCGAAGCAGACAGCAAGTCGTTCTCGCAGCCCCAACGTTACAACACCTCCCTTTCCAAGATAAACTCCTCCAGCAACGACGATGCCACCCTCCGGCTCTCCACCTGGGCTATTGGCAGACTCGCCCGGGCTGAGGGGAACCTCTATGATAGGTTCATAGAGCCCGTTATGGACAGGGCCTTCGAGATACTGGACGAAAAGACCAAGAGTCACAGGGAGAATAATGCTAGTTCCAAGATGGCCGCGGTGAGTTTTAGTGGGGCTTAGTTCGACTTAGTTGGGGATTTGCATGCGATAATATGTAGACTGCATGAATGAGACTAGAAGTTGACAAGCTGAAGATATTAAATTGATGAGTCCAATGTCAAGATAGAAGTCCAATGTCAAGATTGTGACGAATATATTTACTTATTTAGAGGCCCATTGCGGTGCCCTTCGGGGTTTTCAATCAGTTCAATCATAGACCGGGAGTTCTTCCGTCCTTTTCAGAACCTTTTCAGGAATCAAAGAAGGGATTCAAATCTTCAGAAAAATGTTAGATTAGTAATTTCAGTTTAATTAAATGTTTAAATCCCCCCACTCCTCTTCAGATCCTCACTATCCGTGAGATGGCAATCAACGCGCCCACCTACTTCTTCCACAAGCTGGAAGACTTCAGACGCCTGATAGTTAAAGTGCTGGAGGACGGGAAGAGAGAGATCAGGTTCGCTGCTGTCGCAGCCCTCAGAGCATCCCTGACCATTGTAGCTCAGAGGGAGACGAACCCGAACAGTGGGCACACCGGGGGCTCTCACGGTCACAACGAAACTATTGCTAAAGACTACTACAAGGTGCATGGCGACAAGGGCTGGGTTCAAGGGACTATATGGCCCATTAGGCTAGGGTTCAAGGGGCTGGGGTGCAAGGATGGGTGGAAGTTTCAAGAAGACGAATTGCTTTATTTGTTGTTCATAACTAAGATTTTACTTAGTAACCTCAATCACTCCAATTTCTGTTGGAAGCCAAAGAATGACGAATATCCATAGTGAGAGGTTCAATCCCTGAAGATTGACTTAGTAACTTCAATCACTCCAGGGTCTGTTGGAAGCCGATGGTGATACTGTATCGAGGACCAGGAAGTGAGCATGTTGAAGATGATAATTATAGAGATCCCTCCGACCGGGAGAATGCGTGTCTGATTCTACTGTTTGATCCGGGCAGAAACTGCATGTGAGGCCCGAGAACTCGCATGTTGAAGATGATAGATGAGATTTCTTCCAGAAATGGCCAGATTCTCGCAAACTTTGCGTTTTGTTAGTTGCTTCAGTGGGGTTATACTCAAGAGTCGCATTGTTTCAATTTTCTTTCCAGAATGGCCAGATTTTCGCAAATTTTTGCGAATCGTTTAGTTGCTTCAAGGGATTATTATTCAAAAATGCATTTTTCAATTGATCTGACATCATTTTTGTTTTTCCTTTGATTGTTTAGTAACCCTGTTTTAAAAACAAGGGATTATTGAAAAATTTTTGAAGTTTGGTGTTTTTCAAAGTGCTCGAAATTTTTGTAAAAAAGTAGTGTCTAAAATTTAAACTTTATGTCAAGAATGTTTTGTGGAAGTTTGGTGGTTTTCACAGCAGTGTAAAAGCTGCTTTGAAACAATGTTCATTTCAGCCAAGATAGTAAGAATGTCGGCAAGGACACCAACTATGTGTCATGGTTAGTCTTGCTCAGGAGTAAAAGAATATTCTAAATCCCTAGCTTACAGTGCGATTATTTACCACATTTTCCACATTTAGATTTTGATTTCTACATTTAGATTATGATTCATGAACTGAAAAGTAAAAGTCAGAACTGAGAAAATCCACTGTGTCTATTAATTCTTGCCAGCCCAAATAGCTAAATACCCTGCCCTACAGATAGGCCATGCGATAGAAGGAGTACGGAAGAAGAACTATAAGAGTCCGGGAATACAGTTCCTGCTGACTGAAGTGCTGCCCCGACTTGCTGCGTTTGATAGTGTTATCTTCCAGGAGTACTTCCTGTCAGAGACATTCACCTACCTCACTTCACAGGTAATTATCTCAAGTTATTACTGGGCGCTTTGACGATTACAAAGTTATAACGTACCTGGATCGTTTTGAAACCCCTCTCCCTGGGAATCAATTAAACACAGGCTGTTAATTACTTATACAGATCCATCGATAATACTTACGGATTGGCAATCCAATGGATCAATAGTTATTGAAGAATTTAAATCAAATGCCCGCTCTGTCAGGCTAAGAGTTACAAGACGCCCGGGCCTGCCTCCCCTACCGCCTTCCTGGCTATTGGCCAGATAGCGTTCAGCATGCAGGACGGCATTATCTGCTACATGGACAACATCTTCACTGTCATCAAACCCTACATCCCGAACCCTAAGGAACTGTCCAAGTGAGTTGGCCCTGAAAAGTGCCTTAGATATTTCGTATTAACTTGTTAAGAGTCTGGTGCTATTTCAGCGAAGAGCTGTCCTAGCATGAGTGAACCAAATACCTAAATTTAAGTCTATAATCATGAAGAAGTTCGATGTATAGCTCTATTGATAATATTATGTTGATTGTTAAATTAGGAGTGTGTTAGATATAAATGACGGATAATCTTTGAAATTTGAATTATGATATGTTATGATTGTAATGCTCTGCTTATTTTGACGCTTGAAGTTTGATCGCAGGTATCGCAGTTATCCTGGTCAAAGGTATTTTCTGAATCTTCAATAAACCGCTGTTTTTACTCTTATATGGCTGTTGATAAAGTAAATATTATATCAGATACGCCATTGTCTACATTCCCTGTATTAGAATAGTAGAATCAGGAGCAAGATCCTCCTTTGCTCTTCATCTTGCGGTATAATACAGAAATTCCTGTCTTTATCTATCGCATCTTAGTGTCAAAAGTACGAAATGATATCCAAAAAAGTTTGATGAACAGTGTTGTTACAGTATTGAGAATAAAAACCGTTTCGTTCATCCCCTGACCAAAACAGAATACCTGTTGATAATATGACCTCTCCTCAACTTGAGGTTTCTAACCAAGTACCAATGAGAAAAGTGATCAGTAATTTATTCTTTTTGACACGGTCAAAAGCAAATAAAGAGAATGAATAACCTAACCCCTCGTCTCATTTAAGTAGAAAAGTAAATGTTATTCAACTACCCTATCACCAGGTCTCTACCCACATCCTAACGCCAAACCCCCTACAGGTATCGTCGTAACATGAACACCCAAGTGGAAGGCAACGTGTTGCAGCTGATCTCGCTGCTAGCTAAGGCCACCAAAGACAAGTTCCACACTTCCATCAGTGACTTCATTGACGGGATGCTGCTCATGACCCTCACTAAAGCCCTGACGGACTGTCTAGCAGTGCTGCACGCTAACGTGCCTGCAGTCAAGGACAGGATACAAGGTGAGAGTTCGAGGAATTCTCTTTTTTTAGTTGAATTTATCATTTTCAAGTATATACTGGCAGGAAGTTTCTGTTATACGTCTAGGAAAGAACATGGAACATCGGGTTTTTATCATCGTGAAAATAATCTTATGCTGTGCTTTATATTGTGTACGTTTCATAACTGCAAGTGAATCTTTAAATGGAGCAGTGTGTTCAAAGTTATGTCTATTGCTGCAGTTTTATTCCACTGCACGTGATAAGATGTGTTTAAATGAAAAAACACATAGTATAGTGCATATTGTGAAATATTTTAAATTGAAACTGCTGAAGTGTTATTGTAGAATAGGTATAACAGTAGTGGATAATTCAGAGAATGCAGTTTCGTGCAGTGCGAATCCCTCAAATGTTTGACCCCTCACATCTTTAATTAAATAACCCCCTCAAACCAGTTTGAACCCCTCAAATGTATGACCCCTCACATCGTCATATTACCCCCCCCCCAAACCAGTGTTAACCCCCAATTTCTATGAAACCCACCCTCTCAGACGGACTGCTGAACATCCTCTCTATGATCATCATGGGAACTCAGTACTTCAAGGATGATAAGCCCCTCCCAGCTGTTCCTACGGACTACACACCCCCTACCGATGTGAACAGCAAGTTACTGGCGATCAAGATCATCGGAGAGTTCAAGTTCGAGGACAAGCTCCTCAAGAGTGAGTTTATTATTGTGAAGAAGTGAGATACGTGCCATGTGTGTAGCTCTGAGTTGCACAAGTAAATTTCATGTCGTAGAATTACCTGCGATTGGGTGCATTTGAGATAGTTCAAATGAAGTGCGATTAATTTGACTGACAGTCAGGCAAATCAATGAGTTGGTTGAGTCTGACCCTGACTCAACCAGGCATGCCCAGTAGAAGACTCTAATAAGCTCTCACGGTCACTGAATCCTTTTCTTTCAGCGTTCATCACTCAGTTAGCTAAGAGTTTTCTGAATGATAGTAATCACGAGATACGTCGTGAAACTGCCAAGACTTGTGCTAGAAAGCTCGTTCCTTGTGTCAAGTATGTTTGTTGAGATTCGTCACTCAAATTCGAAGATTCATTGAAATGGAAAATCAGCAAACGATTCGTTAGAAAACCAGTTTTTTGTCATTTTGAATGAAACTGAGAAACTCATTGCCCCTACTGGAGCAATTTGAATCGAGAGTCGAGACTTTGAACTAAAAATTTCATTAAATTGAATAATTAGGATTATTTTTAGGGCAACTCATACTGGAATTAACATGGGTATGAGGGTGTGTTCACCCCACACAATGATGAAAGACGTTATGGAGAAGTTGCTAACTGTAGTGGTGGCAGATCCCAAGGCTGAAATCAGGCTGGCAACACTCCGGGAATTCAACAAGGACTTCTACAAGCAACTTGCTCACTCAGACAACATTCAGGTAGCATTCAGGCAGCAACTCACTCACTCAGACAATATTCAGCTATTCAGGCAGCAACTCACTCACTCAGACAATATTCAGCTATTCAGGCAGCAACTCACTCACTTAGACAACATTCAGGTAGCATTCAGGCAGCAACTCACTCACTTAGACAACATTCAGGTAGCATTCAGGCAACAACTCACTCACTCAGACAACATTCAGGTAGCATTCAGGCAGCAACTCACTCACTCAGACAACATTCAGGTAGCATTCAGGCAGCAACTCACTCAGACAACATTCAGGTAGCATTCAGGCAGCAACTCACTCCGACAACATTCAGGTAGCATTCAGGCAGCAACTCACTCACTCAGACAACATTCAGGTAAAAGTGACCTTCAAAAGTTCAAACTAGACAATAAATAGAAAATAGCAACCCAGTTATCAATATACCTACTTTATTAGTTCATTAGATCTTAGATACCTTACTTATCTAATAAACCATTACTGCAGTCCTGAAAACTGATTAAGTTAAAATCAGAGAATTGGAGACTCTGTCAGACTGTCACGTCTCACTGTTTCGTAATCCCAGATGTTGTTCCTGGCTGTCAACGACCCCTCCATAGACGTGCGTGAGGTGGTGTTAGAACTCCTGGGTCACCTAAGTGAGGAAAACCCTGCCTACATCCTGCCCTTCCTACGGGAACGACTCAGCCAGTTCTTGCACCAGTTCGAACATAGCGGAATGGGTATGTACGAGTCGTGTCGCAATGAATAAGTTCGAGCTTGAATAGAGGGTAATTTTTTGTAGAAACTTTTTTGTGTCTCACGCGTTTCTTATTGCAGTCAGAAGTTTTTCTTTTGCCGTCGAAAAAATCTGAAAGTCTAGAACTCCAATGAAGGGGTGACGGATTTTCAAGGATTTCAATCAAAGGTAATACTGCAGAGATTAGTAAAATTAGGGATTAAACGAGTTGATTTCAGCAAGAAACAAAGAAAAAGCTGCCAAGCTTCTTCATATCCTGATAAAAAGTGCCCAGCCCACCTTAGTCAGACTCTACCTCAAACCAATCATGTCAATCCTCATGCCAAAGTTATATTTAACTATTGAAGTTTTGAGACACCCAATCAGTTTCTAGTTTTCAGTGCTAACTTTCTGCCCCTATTGTACTTTCAATGTGTGTGTACCTGTTTTAGCGTGTAGCTTGTAGTGGTGCAGTATTACAAGGGTGCGCGGTTGTGGTGTCCGATTTCTTATGTATCTGGAAAATCTTCCGAATGTACAAACAGCGGCTATCATGGACATTAGGCATGGTGCGATTATGGATTCAATGAGAAATAAGAAAGTATTCAACATAATGTCTGTGTGCGTAATTCATATTGATTATTACGTATTTACTTTATATTATCATAGGCATTCAAATCTCCAATATTATCTGGAAGACTTCAGGCAAACATCTATTTTCAGTTAGCCAGTGCCGAATACTCCTCTACATTGTTCCGTCACATTCTCAGCTGTATTACCCAGCTAGCAGAGGTAATTACATGTGCTGATATAGAATTGTTGTCGATTAACATTATTCCTATTAAATAGTTGTAGGTTTCTATAATCTTGCCATTGTAAACACTGGATCCATTGGAAATGTCCATTTTTCGCAGTCACGGTGGAAAATCTCTGGATTTTAAAATTGCACAAAACGATTAGATATCGATGATAAAACGATTATCGCGCGATAATCGTTTTAGAAACGATAATCGTTTTAAAGAAAACGGTAATCGTTTTTAAAAACTTCTTTTTCCATCCCTATTCACTACTAGACATGGAGAAACCACTATTAGTTCACCATCGTATAAAACGACACCTTATTAACAACGGTACCTTATTAACAACGTTACCTTATTAACAACGTCACCTTATTAACAACGGTACCATATCAACAACGGTACCTTATTAACAACGGTACCTTATTAAAAACGTTACCTTATTAACAACGGCACCTTATTAACAACGGCACCTTATTAACAACGGTACCATGGTAACATCAGTACCCTAATAACAATGGTACCTCATTAACAACGGTACCTCATTAACAACGGTACCTCATTAACAACGGCACCTCATTAACAACGGTACCTCATTAACAACGGTACCTTATTAACAACGGTACCTTGTCAACAACGGTACCTTATTAACAACGGTACCTTATTAACAACGGCACCTTATTAACAACGGTACCTTATTAACAACGGTACCTTATTAACAACGGTACCTCATTAACAACGGTACCTTATTAACAACGGTACCTTATTAACAACGGTACCTTATTAAAAACACTACCTTATTAACAACACTACCTTATTAACAACACTACCTTATTAACAACACTACCTTATTAACAACACTACCTTATTAACAACACTACCTTATTAACAACATTAGCAAAACAACTTGAACACTAAAACACGAGAAGAAATAATGGCGACACTTGCAGAGCACGTCCTTATATATGTTGGTTGACACCACTCCGCACCCAATCAACCATTACGAATAGCGCTACGTACGCATACCAGTTCTATGACGTTGACACCACTTAGCATGACGAACAACGCTACGTACGCATACCAACTCTATGACGTTGACACCACTTAGCATGACGAACAACGCTACGTACGCATACCAATTCTATGACGTTGACACCACTTAGTATGACGTTGACATACCATCTCTATGACGTTGACACCACTTAGAATCACTTGCGCATTCCAGGCACCACTGCCTTATCATCCAATCAAGGTGGTCTACCTTCCCACTACTCCCGAATATGCATGCAATTTGTGGAATTGCATGCATGAAATCAGAACGTAACCTACGTTTATGCATCGTATACATTAGGTGTATTTATGTGGGGTAAAATGTTGGTGTTTACAGATTTGGTAGGGTGCAATTTGGGGAATTGGGGATCTTTCTCAAGTTAGTACTCTAGTTTACATATAATAATGACGTCATTCGGAACTTTCATGGTGTGTGAAAAATGGGAATATGGGATTTTTCTGAAAATTCCCAAATCAAAACCCCCGCACATAAAATGGACGAGTAAATATATTTGAAATGCCCTTTTTGCGCAGTAGATCCATTGGACCACAAACTGCTTAACAAGCGAATAATCTATGGCCTCATTTTTCGAGATTCATCCATGCAGTTATCGCGATTTGTTTTACATTCCGTAAACTCGAAACGGTCTTCTCATTTACTCTAATTTTGTGACTTGTTCGCGCAAATTTTGTTTTTTTGTGCGCGCGCGCGTCTAGTCTAAGGCACTGATAAACGAAACGTACCGATCGATGATTGCACATTCAACGATGATACTTGAAAGTGCAGCTGTCTGCTAGTGCATGGACAAAACACGGTTCTGCATCCATTCGGGGAGTAGTGGGTGGCTGCTGCGATTAGCGGGCAGCTAGCACACTAGCTGCCAGTAATGTACTAAGCGGTTACATCTCTTTATATCACTCTATTCTCCTAGGTTGACGGTGCTACTATGATGACGTATTTGGACGAATTGTTCCCGTTCCTCATTAAACGGATATCCGACCTGAAAGAACGCGAGGTATTGGAATTAAAATTGTTATCACTTCGTCTGTCTTTCTTGGGATAATTCATGCAACTAACTCGAATCCCCAAATTGAACTCGAATCCCCACACTTAACCCCTAACCTGTCTGCTCCTCAGCCGTCCCTGAAGGCCATGTATTACTTGGTACGGCACACGGGCTACGTTGTGACACCCTACCAGCAGTACCCCGAGCTACTGGATACTCTGCTGGATATAATACGAACTGAAGCTTCGGCTGAAGTCAGGTACGAAGTCAATCAATTGCATAGGAAAATCAAGCACTTGCCACTGCTTCTGTATGTGCAATTCGCCTATTTTTGTAACTCGCCTCCGGCCTCATGTCTGTTTTTCGCTATTTTATCGCGTTAAGTTTGACTTGTCTCTATTCCAGGGGTGACTGCATGCGGCTACTTGGCCAGCTCGGAGCACTTAGTCCCTACAAGAACAACAAAGTGAATCTCAACGAGTTGAGGAAGTTCCCGATCACTCAACCAGTCCCGATGGAAGACGTCTCCTTCAATACCGGCCTCACTAGGTGCGAGGGGGGCTGAATTCTGATACAAATTAGTAAAATAGTTAACCTTCATGTGGTTGGGGAATTCTGATAAAATATCGGTAGATTATAATACCGTATGATGCTGAAATCGTCAAGACATCGATCAAGCAGCGCACACGGATCAACTTAACGGTCCACTCGAGCGCTGATTGGTAAATGTCTAATGGAACCGTGGATAAGCCGTCTATGTTAGTCAAATAGCTATATGCTATCTATCGTCTGACTTGGAAATCATGTCTTAAGATTGAAGAAAAAGGCATTTGATTGGTAGTTGACGTAAAATTAGAAGTAACTTTCACATTTCAATCGATAATTTAGCTTTAATTTGAAAAATTTTCCTGCTTTGACGGGCTTTGAAAACATCATATTCGTTGGAAAGATTATGTTCATTGCTTCGATATATAAACCTCCTCTAAAGTATCAAAGTACGTATTGACCGTTTCCATGCCTGCTATATTCCCTCTTTAATCAATAATCAATCTTCAGCCACCTGTATCACATTTCATGGTTCACAGATTTCTGTTCCGTCAGTTAATTACAATTTAGGTGACGCTATTTTCCCTATCTTCTCATTGACGCTTGGTGACTTGATGACGTCATCGCACTGCGACTTGTATGTCCTGTTCATTGAACACCTTCCAACCTCCACTTTCCCTCCCTTCCACCTCCCGCCTAACTGCCGCAACGTACGCTGCACGTGACTCGTACGAGCTATGATGACGCACGGGTTAAAAGCCGATATAATCATATGTAACATTATGAAGCTGGCGTAATAGAACCCGTACTGGAACTTAACTCTGATCGCCACAACGTTACACACGAGCGCGAACACGTACGGTACGTTCATGATGAAGATAGTAACTGAACTCCGCAAGATGTTCGGGTCCGCCTGGTCACCATGGCGCCAACAGAGCCGGGAGAAGGTAACCATGGAGCTGACCACGCCCACTGCACAGGTCAGGAAGTTGAGGGAGAAGCAGGAGATGGTGAGGATGTCGTGGATGTGGAGGTAGAGGGCCCTGGTCGGAGGGGCGTGGTCGCCGTGCTCTAACTCGTAGAGGAAGGACCATGCTGCCAGACTGACAGAGAGTTTCAGGAGGAAGTAGAAGAAGAGGTAGCCCTTGATAAGGCCTTTACGTACGTGGTAGAAGGGGTTGATAATCAGGATCAGTCTGAAATGGGAGATTTTTGGTTGTTTTTGATGGATTCAAAACACTTGACAAGTTCTCGTTGCAGTATCACCAGAATTGAAGAAGCATCAACAGTCAAGAAAGCATCAACAGTAAAGAAAGAATCAACAGTAAAGAAAGCATCAACAGTAAGTCAGTTACTAAAAGAAAGCATCTACAGCAAGACAATTAATTAAAGAAGCAATAAAACAGCTCTTCACCTAGTTACAGCAAGGAGCGTTGTCGTTGCTTGCGCCACACACCCTGTCACACAGGACATTAGTCCTAGTGTACTCGGCCAGAAGGTCGTATACCTGGAAGGGGAGTTTTCAAAGGGTCGTCCGAATGTGACTTTTCAATATATTATGGTTGCATTGATATGGGTTTTTGGAATACAAAAGAGGAAATTGCAGCGGAGAAAGTTTATTTTTAAGCATCAACGGAATTATTTTCGGACCGTGAAAGATGATAAAAATTCATCTGTACCTGGTTGTGGCTAGACACAGTCCTGCTACCACGACTGACGGCAAGTTAGCCAGTAGATCCATCACTGCCACCAGTTTAAACAGGTAGTTGGTTATGGATGAGGTTGCTTTCAATTTAAGTAGGTGGTTGTAGAGAAGGATCACACTCCTGCACTAACCCACCTTTCTAGTGGGTCACGGGGAGACGGAGGGCAACATTAGGGGCTGAGTAGATCCATCACTGCCACCCAGTTTAAACAGGAGGGCTAACATAGCAGGGTCTGATGATGGGGTAAGGAAGGATGTCGAGTGAAGCAGTGGTACACCAGCGGGTTAAGCAAGGTGGAGGTGAGGAAGAGAAGGATCATAACACATCCACACACCCCACTAACCCACCTTTCTAGTGGGTCAGGGGAGGGCAGGAGGGCTAACATAGTAGGGTCTGAGAGTGATGAGGTAAGAGAAGGATCATAAGAAACCCACACACCCCACTAACCTACCTTTCTAGTGGGTCAGGGGAGGGCAGGAGGGCTAACATAGCAGTGGCTGAGAGTGATGGGGTAAGAGAAGGATCATAACACACCCCACTAACCCACCTTTCTAGTGGGTCAGGGGAGGGCAGGAGGGCTAACATAGCAGGGGCTGAGAGTGATGGGGTAAGAGAAGGATCATAACACACCCACACACCCCACTAACCCACCTTTCTAGTGGGTCAGGGGAGGGCAGGAGGGCTAACATAGCAGGGTCTGAGAGTGGTGGGGTAAGAGAAGGATCATAACACACCCCACTAACCCACCTTTCTAGTGGGTCAGGGGAGGGCAGGAGGGCTAACATAGCAGGGTCTGAGAGTGATGGGGTAAGAGAAGGATCATAACACACCCACACACCACACTAACCCACCTTTCTAGTGGGTCAGGGGAGGGCAGGAGGGCTAACATAGCAGGGCCTGAGAGTGATGGGGTAAGAGAAGGATCATAACACACCCCACTAACCCACCTTTCTAGTGGGTCAGGGGAGGGCAGGAGGGCTAACATAGCAGGGCCTGAGAGTGATGGGGTAAGAGAAGGATCATAACACACCCCACTAACCCACCTTTCTAGTGGGTCTGGGGAGGGCAGGAGGGCTAACATAGCAGGGTCTGAGAGTGGTGGGGTAAGAGAAGGATCATAACACACCCCACATACCCCACCCTTCTAGTGGGTCAGGAGAGGGCAGGAGGGCTAACATGGGGTCTGAAGTGTGGATCGATGAGATATCAAAATAAACATTTCTGAAAATAACCAAACACCATAGGTTGTAAACTGAAGACTGCTTAATCTACAGGAGTACAGGTGGCTACATTTCATTTTACAGCTGCGAGAAATTATCTTCCAGTGGTCGTCTTTTTATAAAGCATTCATCTTATAAATAGTTCAAATGAGTCATTTACAATTATTGCCTATCATCAAAGTACATTAATATAAATCAACTTTAATTATTCGTACCCGAGAGGCGAGAACAAAAAGTAATTTGTTCGCTGCTTTATATGAAATAAATTTATGTCAATTCTTGTCGAATAGCGGAGGAATTTTTTTCTGTTCCTAGTCGCTCAAAAAGCGAAAAGCCAATGAAAACGATCAAATTACCGCGATTCAAACCAAACTTTAAAATGTGCCTTTTTTCTGGTTTGATAAAAATATGATGAAATAGATTGACGGGCTTTCTCTCGACTCAATAGAAAAGTACCTTTCATTCAATGAAGTCCAGTAGAAACGTAATAGTTTGTAAACGAACACCGTCACCACTCTACTTTGCATTCACACGACTCGTCCCCATTCTGCTAAGAAAATTAATTAACTATATCACTCCCAATTTCATTGCAGTTGGGATTGTGGAAGTTATAGATGACGATAGCTACTCGCGAGTATGATCAAGTTTCAAATACCATTCCCAACATAACAACCAGGCTACCAACCATTGGGACATTAAGTAATGAATTACCTCATTGGAATTCTGGCTCATAGGATTTCCAGCTCTATTCCGACTGTAATATGATAATTTGACTCATTTCCGACCACTCTGCCAATTCAGTTAATAAATTGCAGAGTGGTCAAATTATTAAATGAACTAATTCTTCTAAAGGACGTCGCATGGAAAATTCTAGAACTCTCTGGAAAATATTCAATGATGATAGTATGGAACCATCGTAAGCTGTCGTTAAAGGTAATAAGGTATCCAAAGCAAAACTTAATCAGCGATCACACACACCGTTATTTCAGTGAGTTGCTGATACAGAAGCAGCCGTTGAAGGAATTTAACATTGAGGAGGACTATTACCCGTGTGTCGTTATCAACGCCCTCATGAACATCCTCCAAGATAAGTCCCTCCAGGAGCATCACTCCCAAGTCGTCCAGATCATCATCACAGTCTTCCAGAGACTAGTTTTTTCAGTTTTCAGCTCTCAGAGACTGGGTAGTTTTGGGACCGTCGAATACCTCCCTAAAGTCATGCCTACCTTCCCCATTCTCAGAGCTCACCGACTAACTCTCTCAGAGACTGGATAGTCTGGGGACTATCGAGTGTCGACTACCTCCCTAAAGTTATGCCTACCTTCCCCATCCTCACAGCTCACTGACTCTCAGAGACTGGGTAGTCTTGGGACCGTCGACTACCTCCCTAAAGTCATGCCTACTTTCCCCATTCTCACAGCTCACTGACTAACTCTCTCAGAGACTGGGCAGTCTGGGGACTGTCGACTACCTCCCTAAAGTTATCCCTACCTTCCACATTCTCACAGCTCACTGACTAACTCTCTCAGAGACTGGGCAGTCTGGGGACTGTCGACTACCTCCCTAAAGTCATGCCTGCCTTCCCCATTCTCACATCTCACTGACTAACTCTCTCAGAGACTGGGTAGTCTGGGGACTGTCGACTACCTCCCTAAAGTCATGCTTACCTTCCCCATTCTCACAGCTCGCTGAATAACTTTCTCAGAGACTTGGTAGTCTGGGAACTGTCGACTACCTCTCTAAAGTCATGCCTACCTTCCCCATTCTAACAGCTCACTGACTAACTCTCTCAGAGACTGGGTAGTCTGAGGACTGTCGACTACCTCCCTAAAGTCATGCCTACCTTCCACATTCTCACAGCTCACTGACTAACTCTCTCAGAGACTGGGTAGTCTGGGGACTGTCGACTACCTCCCTTAAGTCATGCACTCATGCCTACCAGTACCTTCCCCATCTTCACAGCTCACTGACTCTCAGAGACTGGGTAGTCTTGGGACTGTCGACTACCTCCCTAAACTCTAAAGTCATGCCTACTTTCCCCATTCACTCACTGACTCAGTCTTTCAGAGACTGGGTAGTCTGGGGACTGTCGACTACCTCCCTAAAGTCATGCCTACTTTCCTGGAAAACATCAAGGCGTCCGATCTCAAAGTAGTCGATTCTTACTTCAACAAACTCGCTGATTTAACAAAGGTACGGGTATTTTAATCTACAAACCACAGTACAGCGTAATTGCATTCGTGTTTTGTCATTTCTAAAGTTGTAAGATGTGGTCTATTCTATTTCTGTATTACTTCAAGATATATTATGTTCGACAACAAATCTATCATTCTTTCATCAAAAAATAAAGAAATATTGCTGAAGGCAGTAAGGTCATTTACACGATAAACCACTCTTTTGCATTTTCCTTGTGTTCAGTAAAACCTCTACCCTCTTATCCACAGATTGTTGGTATGCACATCAAGCCTTACGCTAACGATATCATCAAGCTGATCATTGACTTCTGGGGCACTGACACCATCTTCCAAAACACGATAATGATGGTTGTGGAGCGACTCATTAACGCTCTGGGAGGAGAGTTCAAGACGTACATCGCTCAGCTCATTCCGCTTATTATGAAGGTGAGGCGAGGTGTTGCTTGGAGGTGAGGTGTCGCTTGGAGACGAGGTGTTGCTTGGACTTAGAGAAGTTGAAAACAAGCCATATAACGAACTTCCTTTCTTGATATAAATCGAATTGAGGAAGTCTTTTTCTGGCTTCGTGATTTTGTAGTCGATAAGTTGGTAATCACGCAAATCCCAACCTACAGATCCACTTCTAAAATCGAGAAGAATCAAGAAACTGAAATAACAAGCCTCTCATCCCTCGTTGAAGGTACTGCACGACGACCACAGTCCAGGTCGGGAGGCGACTAAACGTCTACTGGATCAACTGAAGAACTTCGGCTCGACGCTCGACAACTACCTCCACCTTCTGCTGCCGCAGATACTGTCAATCATTCAGGATCCCAACAATGACATGGATATCAGGAAGCGGGCAGTGCGGACAGTCAGGGATATCTCAGAGGTGAGATTTAAGGGAATTGGGAGGGGGGGGGAAGGTTCGAACGGTTTTCTCCCCTTCCTCAATATCTCATCCCCTTTTTGCCTCCCACCATATTCCATTATTCCCTTCCCTCTCTCTTCCATCTTTTTACTTCTAACACTCCCATCCCTTCTCTCCCAACCCCCTCCCATATTATTCTCTTCCTTCGCCTCCTCTTCCCTGTCTCTCCCCTTCCCTCCTCCCTCCCTTCACTTCTAACGCCCCCTGTGACCGGTTCCCTTCAGTACGCTGACTACTCTGAGCACGCCTCCCTCATGTTGCACACTCTGGTCAACACACTAGAAGAAGCACCCGACCATGACTTCAAGACAGCCCTCATGAGTGCTATCCTAGCCATAGCTAAACAACTCGGACACAGGTCAGTCTAGACTCTAGAACTAGCCATAGCTAAACAAATCGGACAATATGACGATTATAATAGTGGGGACTGAGGTCTGAGTTGCTTTTCACTCTTGATTAAAGAGTCTTCAGTTGTATAGAGAATGATTTTCACACTCTCCACCTTGGTCCTTGACACACACACAACTAAAACTCCCTCTATAACCCCCTGTATAATTCCCTGTATAACTCCCTGTAGGTTCCGGATATTCGAGCAGTTGGTGAGGTCTACAGTGAACCGTCACCACCTTGTGGAGCCCGAGTTCGAGGCCTTCCTCTCCCAACTCAACACCACGGACGAGGTGCTTCCTGTAGTGCCACCCTTAGAGGTGTCCAGGTATGAGCTGCTAAACCTAGAGGTTCTCCCTGTAGTGCCACCCTTAGAGGTGTCCAGGTATGTTGCTAAACCTAGAGGTGCTCCCTGTAGTGCCACCCTTAGAGGTGTCCAGGTATGTTGCTAAACCTAGAGGTGCTCCCTGTAGTGCCACCCTTAGAGGTGTCCAGGTATGTTGCTAAACCTAGAGGTGCTCCCTGTAGTGCCACCCTTAGAGGTGTCCAGGTATGTTGCTAAACCTAGAGGTGCTCCCTGTAGTGCCACCCTTAGAGGTGTCCAGGTATGTTGCTAAACCTAGAGGTGCTCCCTGTAGTGCCACCCTTAGAGGTGTCCAGGTATGTTGCTAAACCTAGAGGTGCTCCCTGTAGTGCCACCCTTAGAGGTGTCCAGGTATGTTGCTAAACCTAGAGGTTCTCCCTGTAGTGCCACCCTTAGAGGTGTCCAGGCAAGTGAGTACTTCTGGATTTGGTTGAAAATTTATAACCATTTCTAACTTTCTAAATAGCTTAATGTAGTTTTTTACTCATTGCTCAATGCTCATTGTTGTGTACCTTATTAATCAAATAAGCTACACCTAACAGTGAGCAATGAGTATAAAACTGTACATTTAGAAAATAATACTTAATCCCAAAAACCCCTTTAAATTTTTTGACACCTCAGTGCCTGGTGGAGCATTTCCTTCTGAAACAATCTATGAAAGGTATGTTCAGTATCAAAATTGAAAACCCAGTCTCTCTGAAAGCATGAACCACATTGAAATCCGCCTAACCCCAGGCAAGTGGAGACTGCCAGTTCGGAGCACACCATAAGCAAGCTCCGAGGAGACATTGACCAGCTAGCCAGTGCGTGGGAGGTTAAGAATCTCTTCCCAAAGGACCTGATCTGTTGGCTTCGTCAACTCAGGGAGAAATTCCTCATGTATACTCCCAACCCAGCTCTCAGGTAAATTACCTGTACCTTGTTTACCGTATTTCCCACCGGAAAAGCTTATTTACCTTATTTACCGTGTCGCTCTGTGTGATGTGGTAATCTTACCAGTGTAATTGTATGCCTCTTTTTAAGAATATGTTTTGTAATTCCCATACTTCTCGATCCAATGACGAGTTTCCTATATTATGACAGGGCCTGTTCGACACTGGCAAACTATCCTAATCTCTCTGAGGATTTATTCAACGCAGTGTTTGTGTCTATCTGGTCAGACCAACTCACAGAACAATACCAGGTTTTTAGATCATTTAGAGAATAGATTCTTTGTTATTTGCTATTGACAATTAAGAAACAATTGTTACGGTGCCAAAGAAAATAAGCGTGTCTCATAGGAGATAAATCTTAGAATCATATCTCTGAAGGACAATCGTAAATGGAAAAGATTGTAAAATAATGACCTGAATTAAAAGTTGAAAAAGCAATTTAATATTCAATGATAATGTTCCAAAGGTATCATAATTTTTAAACGTTTCTGTGCCGGCTGGGGTGGTGTCCTGAGGAACGTTAACTAAACGTTAACTTCAAGCCAGTTTTATCTGTTACGCAAAAGCACGTTTAATAAACGTTTCTTAAACGTTATTTCGTTTCGTTATGGTTTCCTGAAAAACGTTTAAACCTTTTTTTAAACGTTTCTGTGCCTGCTGGGATATTTTCCTCAGAAACGTTTATTTAACGATTTTTAAACGTTTGTGTGCACTGTGCCGGCTGGGTAAAAAACGTTTATAAAACCTTTTTAAATACTCTCCTCAGGATAAGCTGGGTGAGAACCTGAAGAAGGTGCTAGAGAACCAGAGCATCCCGGAGGTCACTCTGGCAATACTCAACTTACAGGAGTTCATGGAGCACTGGGGTAAAGGCACGCTCGACATCAGGAACGAGGTGTTACTTGATGTATTTTTACAGGGATTTTTGTGGGCGAAGTTATGGGGGATTTTTCACAAAAAACTTACTTTCTTATTACCTGATGAACCGAATATTTGCTTACATCAAAGATAGTGACCTCATCAACGCGCCACTCTAACCCCTGATGATAACTTCATCAACGCCCCACTAACCCCTGATGATGACGTCATCAACGCCCCACTCTAACCCCTGATAATGACGTCACTCTCGCAGGTGTTCGCTAAGGCAGCTAAGCGGTGTAACGCGTTCGCCAAAGCGCTCTACTACACGGAGCGGGACTTCCTGCAGCAGGAGCCAGGTAAAGTACCGGTTTAACCGTTTCTTGATAAATCCGTTTTCCGTTGGCTGAAAACTCACGGTTAACCGGTATTTCGGTTTGCTATATCAAAATATTCGGTTTCGGTTAGGCAAAAACGCCTGGTTACCGGTGTTTCGGTTCGGTTTTAACCAACCGTTTCCGTAAACAATAAATTGCGAAATCAAAATATTCGGTTACAGTTTCCGTTAGCTAATACTACCCGGTAAACCGGTATTTCGGTTACGGTTCACTTAACCGGTTGTTTCCTACCAGGTACGCTGGTGGAGTTGCTACGGATAAACAACACCCTGCAGCAACCGAAAGCCGCGTTGGGGGTGCTCAAGTACGCACAGCTCAACCCCAGCAAGCTGAACACACCTGCAGACTCATGGTGCGTGGGATTGGTTATTGTAATAGTCGATAACGTAACACCAAACTTATCTCACTCTCCACCCCCAGTGTTATATTCCTCATCTCACATGGCTCAATCTCAAGTTCCACATCCTTGACTCACTCTCAAATCACAATAATATTCCAAACACTTGACGCACTCCAAATTCCAGCAATATTCCTCGCATCCTTGACTCATTCTCCAGTAATAATCCACTCTCAAGTTTCACATGTCACTTCACATGTCACTTCACAAGTTACTTCACAAGTCACTTCACAAGTCACTTCACTTCACATGTCACATTTCAGTTCCGCACTTCTCACCGCCGTCACCTCACCTGCCTACTACTACTACCGCACTAAATGGACCAGGTAGTAGTACGATACAACCACCTAATTTATCTTATTTCAGAGCAACTTTTCTGCATTAGTTACAAGCTGGTCACATTCACGCCATACACATTACACAGCGGCAGTTCCAACTGCAGTTCTGTGCGCGGCGTAAGTTTGAGCGGCGCACAGACATGTTATTTACTTATTTATAATATGTTTTTACGCCGCGCACACAAAACTGCGGTTCGAACTTTCACCGAAACAGTCTCTGTCAAACAGCTTTGTTTTGACTGGAATCTACCTCAGGTATGAAGAGCTCCAACAGTGGAAGGAAGCTCTTTCCAGATACAACGAAAACCTGAAGAATGACAAGCCCGATAAGACAACATACATCCTGGGAAAACTCAGGTTATTTGATAATATGTTTTAGTTTTAATTATGTGATCCTTATTTCATCGTTTCTTGCCTCAGCTGCTCGGGCCTCAATTAACCCCCTTCATTTGATCCAAACTATGCACCGAATTAAGGTAATAAGTTGCCTATCGATCGTGTTGACCTAATATAAGCACTGGTACTGATGCCATTTTTTGGTCAGGTGCCAGGAAGCGTTACACAAGTGGGAGGACATGCAAGACACAATCGATACCTTCTGGAGTGAAACTACTGCCAACAGCAACGAGCGACAAGGTACTGACATCGCGCAGATAGGGTATTATACTGGGGACTCCGTTTGGATCTCTTGTAGATCCATCCCCCGTTTAGTAGTAGGAGTAGTAGATGGGTTGTTATACTCAAAAGTTGACTGGTTCGCATTTGGTTGGTGATTTGCATGTGTCTTCTTCAGTGCAAGCACGAACCTCATCAACTTACTACATTGCACTATAATGATGACGACATTTTACTGCCTTATTGTGCATATTGTGACTGGAGTGGTATATGATTCTACTCTTCAATACTTGCTAGAACTAGGGTCACTGTACGACATTTTCATGCTTTCAGAGATGGATTTGGCGTTCAGTTCTGGTCTGACGTTACATTAACTTTTTAATAGCACTGTGTAAATACCATTTCTATTTCTAATAAAAAATAATTTCTACTCAAATTGAATTTCTACTCAAGTGAAATTTCTTCAGAACCAGCGATGACTGGTCTGACGTACCGTTATATTTTGATAACACTGTGTAATTTCTATTTCTCCTCAGTACTAGCGAGGACTAGGTCTGGCAGCGACTTGTCCCACCGACGAAGTGACCCTAACTTGACGTCAGATCAGAGGTCTGCCATGGCTAGTCTGGCTGCTACTGCTGCTTGGAGACTTTCCAGGTGGAAGGACCTACAGACTTACACCGGTTAGTTGGGGCACTCTTCATCTCTGAATGTAGGCAAAATTTCCTTTGGGCCTTTTGATTACTTGATTGAGTAAATACCGGTAAAATGTAAAGATTATCCTCCAAATATCTGAGCAGTAACCCTGCCTCAAATCATACCAGCTTGCCCTCTCATAATATCTCCCATTCCCACCGAAATGATGGACATGAGCTATCACAAGAACTTCTTGTCCTCTGTCATGGCTATCCACAATAAGGAATACGACAAGGCCAAAGGGTTCATTGATCAGTCTAGGTTTGTTTATGAACTTCATGGGATGCTGTTATCTTGTCCCATAATCCCTCCCTCCCACCCTCCCTGAAATCTCTTTCTCCCTTACTCCCCATCCCTTATTCCTCCCTCCCTTACCCCCCTCCCTTCTCTGAAATCCATCTCCCACCAGGGAGACGCTGGGACTCCTTCCCACTCCCCCTCCCTCCCTTACTTCCCCTCCCTCCCTTACCTTCCTCCCTCCCTCCCTTTCTCCCCCTAACCTCCCTCCCATAATCATTCCCTTTCCCCTCCCTCCCTTACTTCCCCTCCCTCCCTTACCCCCTCCCTTCCCTGAAGTCCTCTCTCCCACCAGGGAGACGTTGGACTCGGAGATCACGGTTATCGTGAAGGAGGGCTACCACCGGCTGTACAATAAGATCGTGGATATGCACATGTTGAGTGAGATGGAGGAGGTCCTGGCCTACAAGAACAACTACTACTCCAACTGTAGGGAGTTCAAGACGGAGAGTGAGATGCTCAAGAAGAGGGAGGAGCGCAAGGACAGGTCAGGAGATATTCTTCTCTTAGGGGCGCTGGTTAAATGGTTCAAAAATTATTCGATTTTTTGCCTCCCCGCTGACCTTTGTGTTGGCCGGTTAAAAATGTTCGGCTGAATGGATACCAATAAGTTGTGTCATAGTGTCATACTTCATAGCTTTACAATATTATGTAGTATTGGTATACGATTTTACTTGTACTCTGTTTTGATATTGGTACGGCAGTATAGTCAAAGTTCGTAAAATTACAAAGTGAAACAAATCATGAAATCACATAGAGGGGTCCAAGAAATAGAATCAATCAATCAAACTACCATTTGTTCATTATCAAGACTAAGAATATTTCAAACATAATATTTCTATCGATCTCAACGTCACTACACCAATTTTACGCCTGTCCTTGTCAGTTCATTCAGCACACGTAGCCATGAGCTCTCCAGTGGATATCATAGTACCTCTGCGCTTGGGACCAACTCAATTCCTCCGAGCTCCCAATGTAGCCCTTGAGATACACCACAAAGTTGTTCTTCGTCACGGAAGTCACCGCAGAGCCTCCCAGCACCAGAGCTCCCTGGGCTTGGGCCGGCGAGCCAAACCGGCCCCCGTTAATGTCGAGCGTGGTCGTTATAATGGGTGTGTCCACGAACTTACAATCCGAGATATCGATAGTAATCCTGACGAATCTTCCGTAGGAGCCGTAGGAGGTTTGGGCCCACTTGGTCGTGTCCCCGTAGGTTGCTCTGAAGATGATGTATGGAGGTGAACCCGACATGATCCCTCGGTCAGTGGACCCGACACAGGTGGTGATGCAGCTGGGATTACCTGTACCGTCCACTATGTGGATGTTCTGACTCGATATCTCTGTGTTCGGAGTGTCATCCTGACAATCCACTAATTGGGCGGTGGACAGGATCAGGAGGAAAGCAAGCGTCTTGACCTCCATCATGCTGCTGTTGGTTCTTTGACCGATTAACTGCTCTAATTACGATAACAAAAACCACTGGAAAAAGCTTGAAAAGCACTGGAAAAGAGTTGACAAGAATGAGTAGTTGATAATCAAGTGTATTCTTCCTGTGGTATTTCCCTGACAGTTCTTAGAACACAGCCAGGCCAGGTGGTCCTACAAGTAAACACAGAGCAAGAAGTGAGAGATGTAGCACCTACTGAAGGTTTTCCACTTGTTACTTTGTGTTATCGAGTGGATGATGTAGAATGGGGTCCCAGCTGCACATCTTATGCAGTGATTCCCCATCGGACGGCCGTATTGTTCGCTTTTGACTGTTCCCCGAAAACTTCCAATCGTTCAGCATTACAGATGCTTACATTCCAGTTGCTCAGCAATGTAACTCGTAATAGAATGCAACGTACTTGTACTTGGTTTACTATGGAATAAGAATCATGAATAATATATTAAGTCGGCCCAAAAACCAAAATAATTAATTCTGCACTTTATCAACATCATCTAGAGGTATCATGTGGGGTTTCTGTAGAAGACACTGTTCCCCATACTATTGACACTCGTGAACATCTTACTACCTTCTGGCACGAGATGTCAAGTTCTTTCTTCTTCAATATAGTGTGATCCTCTATCTAGATCTCAGACATTTACAAAGCACATTTAGATTAATTTTCCAGTCATATGTTACAGGCAATGTAGATAGAATGCGTAGAAAATTACCGTTTTACTAAGTTTCTATCGTCATTATTAATGTCATATTGTCATCTGGGTGATCAAGAAAACCGTAAAAATAAGAAAATAAACTGTAATCCTCGGTAATCGGTAGGATGTTAAGGTGATCCAATCACTTTACATATTCTAAGATGACGTCATGAAGCAAGTAGCTGGATACGAGATGAACCACAGGTTGATTGTTTCCGCGAATCTTCGCGGGCAAATGCTAGTTTAAAATAATTTCCCTTGCGCATTATAGGGATCAGTCTCTAATGCTGAAAATTACAGACCAATCAGCCTAACCTGTATACTTTGTAAAGTCTATGAAGGACTGGTAAAAGACCGTCTTATAGAAGAAGTTGAAAGTAGTAAAGACAACACGGTTTTGTACCGAACAAATCCTGTTTGTCCAACCTTTTGGAAGCTGCTAGCTTTGTTAATAACTGTTTATCTCAACAAAAACCTGTAGACATAATATTCTTAGACTTCCAAAAGCTTTTGATACTGTCCCTCATGGCAAGCTTATGGCCAAACTCAAGAAGCTTGGGGTATCAGATCAATTACTAGCAGTCATTGCCGACTTTCTGTCAAATAGAATGTTCCATGTATCAGTAGGGAACTGTAATTCGAGAAAGCATAGAGTATCTTCAGGAGTTCCACAAGGTTCTGTACTTGGCCCTGTACTATTCGTACTCTACATAAATGACATCCCCGAGTGCATAAACAATCTGTTGCTCCTATTTGCAGACGACGCGAAGCTGTGCTGTGAAGCTGAGAAGCTCACCCTAAATCAGGCAGATTTGGACACACTTGCCGAATGGCAGAACAATTGGAGCTTATCGTTCAACACAGCAGACCTCAAATGCAAAGTTATGCACATTGGAAAAGACAACCCTCAGACCACTTACTATCTGAATGAATCACCTCTTCCAACGACTAATGAAGAAAAGGACCTAGGAGTCTGGACTACTAACAACTATGAGTGGTCTACACACATTGATAAAAGTGTTAAAAAAGCAAGATCTACTACTGCTTGGATAATGAGGTCAATCATAGACAAGAAGAAACCAATTATGCTTAAGCTTTATAAGTCGCTAGTAAGACCCCATATTGAATACTGTGTTCAACTGTGGACCCCAGCAAGGAGAGGAAACTGGGAAAATATAATGAAGTTGGAGCATTGCCAACGGGAATACACGAGGCAGATAAAAGGACTTGGGGAGCTATCCTATAGGAAGAGGCTGGAAGAATTAGGTCTCACAACACTTGTAGAAAGGCGTGTAAGAGGAGACTTAATAGAAACATTTAAAATCTTCAGAGGAATTACCAACTATGGGAAAAATATGTTCCGATCATCCAGAAGTGGTCAAAAACTGCTCTTTCCCATCGGCAAGCCTAGTCAACAACAGTTAGACTTTATCAATGCCAGGGTGATTCAGTACTGGAATAAACTCCCTAATACAGTGAAGAATAGTGATAATGTTGATACAAGACTTGAAGCCTACAAAGTGGAAATGTTACACACAGGTGATCAGTCTGACTCGTACTACTGAGTGTTTCAGAGCTTCTACTTTGCAAAATCAATGATGAATCACGAGCTGATCACATCGAGTTCCTTCGAGGAAATCCCGAAGTTGCAAAAACACCGTAAAATTGCATGAATAGCTAAATTGATTCGTTAAATATAGCGAAACATGAAATGATCTACGTGTCACTACCTTGTGGTGATCGACAAGGTAGTGAGAACTACTTGAGTTGTCAAGCGACAAAAACTCTAATTATTATTATTATTATTATTATATTAACAACTTGTCCCCTCAGATTACGTGAGGTTTGGTGGCAGCGTCTCCAAGGCTGTCAGAGGAATGTCTACGACTGGTCCCGCATTCTGGAAGTCCACAAACTGGTCCTGGAACCGAAGGAAGATGAGAAAGCGTGGTTGAAGCTGAGCTTCATCGCACGGCGGGAGGGAAAGGACGAGCTGTCTGACAGGATCCTGCTGGACCTGATCGGCAAGGACCCGGCCGAGTGCGGCACTACGGCAGAGTGGCTGGACCTGACCCAGAACCTGTCCCCCTATGTGGTGTACCAGTACCTCAAACACCAGTGGTACACTAAGAACGACTACAACAGCCGGTGTACCACCTACAGCCAGCTGACTTCCTACGTCACCAAGGGGCTGGACAGAGTGGACAGGAACTCCTACAGACTGGACGTGAAGGACGACAGGAGACTCCGGTCCAAGTACAAACTAAAGCAGGGCTCCTGGCTGCATAACCTCAACATGGAGGACAAGTCCAAGTGCAATCCGGCCATAGAAACCCTGGGCTTCTTCAAAGAAGCGAAGGAACTGGACGACAAGTGGTACAAGTCGTGGCACATGTGGGCCATGATAAACTTCAAAGCCGCGCAGCCGGAGAAGCTGAAGGATCTGAAGGAGGAGTACAAGCTGGTGGATGAGCGGATCAGGAAGCTGCAGGGAGTGTCGGTGATGGGGGGCATGGAGATGGAGGACGAGGATGAGGACTACGAGTTCGAGGATGACGAGGATATTGACTCCGATGACGAGGTGTCGGGGGGAGGTAACGACAGTTCCATCATCCGGCTCCCTGACCCGACCCTTGGCCCGGAGCCAGGACCTGATGATAGTGGGAGTGATGTGCTGCCGCCCCCTCCTGACAACGACATTGACAGGGAGGAATTGGAGGAGTTGCAGGGCAGGAAGAACCAGCTGAGTCAGGAGATAAAGTGCAAATACACCCTTATCACTGCTGCTGTGAACGGCTTCATAGAGTCCATCACCCTGTCTCTGGATACCAATCTCCTTCAGGACATCCTGCGACTGCTCACCCTGTGGTTTACTCATGGGAGTGACAAAGAGGTGAACTTCGTGCTGAAGAACGGTATAATGAGAATCCCGATCAAAACATGGATCCAAGTCATTCCCCAGCTTATTGCTCGGATTGATATGCCTGATAAGAGTGTGCGGGATCTCATCCACCAAGTGCTGAATGATGTGGGTCGGGAACACCCGCAGGCTCTGATATACCCGCTCAGTGTAGCTGAGAGGACGGGCGACGGGAACAGAGGAGAGTTTGCTTCCAAACTACTGAGTTTGATGAAGGAGCACACACCCCGGATTGTGGAGGAAGGGATCATGTTCTCGATGGAGCTGATCCGCATTGCCATATCCTGGAATGAGCAGTGGCATGACGCCCTGGAGAAGGCTAGTTCTAAGTGGTTCAATGAGAAGAACTCGGATGGCATGTTGGAGATCCTCAGCTCCATGCACCGGATGATAACTCCCGAGCTGAGTAACCCGGAAGCCGTCAACTCGCTGACAGACCTCGAGAAAACGTTCAAGAACGTTAACGGTAGTGATCTGGCTGAAGCGTACGACTGGTGTAAGCAGTACAAGCGGTCAGTCGACAAGGCAGCGGAGTACATCAACTCAGCGTGGGACTGCTACTTCAAGGTGTACAAGAGGATACAATCGAGTATCAGTTCCATGAGTACTGTAAGACTCGAGGATGCCTCCCCCAAACTCCTGAACAAAGCCAGGAACATGGAACTGGCTGTACCTGGCACCTACGATCCAGGACAGCCCATCATCAAGATCCACTCCATCAACCCGAGTGTTACTGTTCTCAAGACCAAGATCAGGCCCAGGAAGTTGAGCATGACGGGAAGCAACGGTAAAACCTACACCTTCCTCCTCAAGGGCAACGAGGACCTGCGACAGGACGAACGAGCGATGCAGCTCTTCGGGCTGGTGAACTCGCTCCTGGCTCACTCGCAGAAAACCTCGCAGCAGAACCTGTCGATCCAGCGGTACAGCGTGATCCCGCTCAGCCCGCATTCCGGGCTGTCTGGCTGGCGCCCGCACAGCGACACATTGCACCTCCTGATCAAGGAACACCGGGAACGCAACAACATCACGCCCTCCCTCGAGAACAAGCTGTGCAACAAGTTCTGCTTCTGCTACGAGAAGCTGCCCCTCATGATGAAGATAGAGGTCTTCGAGGAGGTCCTCAACATCACCATAGGCGAGGACCTGGCCATGATTCTCTACCAGCGGAGTCCCAGTGCGGAGGTTTGGGTGGAGCGCCGCAACAACTACATCCTGTCCAACGCCGTGATGAGCATGGTGGGGTATATCCTGGGGCTGGGCGACCGACATCCCAGCAACATCATGATGGACCGCAAGACAGGCAACTTGATCCACTGTGACTTCGGGGAGTGTTTCGACGTGTCACGAGACAGGGAGAAGTACCCGGAGAAGGTGCCGTTCAGACTGACGAGGATGATGCAGAAAGCGATGGGGGTTACGGGGATACACGGCACGTACACCCTCACTTGTAATGATGTCATGGAGGTGAGAGCTGTGTGATCTGCTGCGGAAACTATTCCTTGTGCAGTACTTTGAGACTAATTTCAGAGTTTCATAAAACTGATTTGTACCATACCTTTGACCGAAGGGCGAAGACCTGCTTCGAACTTCTCCCATTGCATTATGATTATCAGACTCGTGCATTTGAATGGTGTCGGCTTGGTCACGTGACCAAAACTTTGATTTGGCCCAGGGCAGAAAATGAGACACCTTCCAGTTCATGCAATGCAGAGGCGACACTCCGTGTACTGAGTATTCAAGTAACTTGGTGTTTCAGTATCTGCACCAGGTCCTAGATCAAAGTTTTCAGCCATGTGACCAAGCCGGCACTATTAAAATGCGCCGAGTATAACCAATCGCCTCCCAGGTGCTGCGTGAGAATGAAAACAGCATCCTTGCTGTGTTGGAGACCTTTGTCTACGACCCCCTCATTAATTGGAGGCTGGTTGAGGATTACGGGGAGGACCCTCACGACTCAACCTTCCAGGTTCGTAATGTAGCTTCAAAGGTCGAAAGTAACAAGTCGAAAGGACAGGTAGAAAGAACCAAGCGTTTTTCCGTAGCCCCAGTTTGGATGGTTTTCCTACAGGAACTATAGTCTTCGTTTTATCGCTTGAAAATTCAAACCATGATATGCAATTGCCAAGCCATGAGTTTTGATTTTTTTTTCTATCTCCTTAAATCTACTGGGAGTGGGAGTTATAAAGAACGTTGAAAGAAAATATTTGCTTTCATGCTTATTTGCTTGAATTGAGTCAATAGAAATGTTCACTTTTCTTTAAACCATCGTCCTGAAACCATCGTTATATTACTAGGAGCGGAGTAACGAAGCAAAGATCAACACCAAGGCAGTGGAAGTGTTGGAGAAGGTCAAGAAGAAGTTGACCGGATTTGACGACATTTTGGAGAGTAACTTAGACGTGGAAAACCAAGTGCAGAGCTTGATCGGCCAAGCTACGGCCACGGAAAACCTCTGTCAGCTCTACATGGGTTGGTGTCCTTTCTGGTGATTGACTATCGTTGGTTATACTTATAGTCCCTCGGGAGAATAAGGCGCCGCGCGCTGATTCCCAACGGCTGGCTTCAGCAGGACTAGCACCAGTCAACGATGATGGTAAATGGAATTTATATTGAGGGTGGCCCTCTTTTGAACTGATTTGTAGGATGGGTGGAGGCTAGCACCCCTTGGTAACTGGTTTAATATGGGCGGTGCCCTTCTTGTGAGAGTGATTTGAAGACAAACTGATGTGGTGATGTGCTTCGACGGATTTGGTTCTCCTGACTTCAGTTTGAAACTGTAGCTTTTGATGTTTGGTGCCAAATCTGTCTATAGACCACTTTTCGTGTTATTAAAAATCATCAAGGCGATATGACATTGATTTCGATATGAATATGATTGAAAATATACGATTTTCTCGAACATTGACCGCTTATTTTATGTTTTGCGTTCTGCATTCTTTCCCTTTTTAAATCTTCATGTCCAGTTTAGACAAGATATATTTTTTAATTTTAAAATCACTACTTTGATTGATTTGCTACTGTATGTCATTGTCCTTGTATTTGTAAAACTGTCTCGAACTAAAACTGGTCATTATAGGTGAAATGTATAATCAATCCTGCTCAAGCCCTTGTTTTACAAATTTCGTTTTACAATCTTGAACTCTGGTAGACTGTGATTCACATTCTGATTCATGCTTTAAATTTATATTTTACTATACTGATTGATATTATATGTAAATGAACCTAATTAAGTTAAAAGCCGTTATATAATTGGATGTTTTATAGACACCCATCCATCTTCCTTGAGGTTGAACATAAACTCGACGATGCCCTTGATATTGGCTGATTTTATATACATAACCGTTAAACATGTATTGGGGATAACACGTTTTTAAGAGATCAATTTTATTTGTTGATTTTGGCGTGTATTGGTATACCTTATCTGTTATCGGACATTAACTCTTAGGTGGTTTCAGCTGTTGAGGAAAACCCTTGAAACTTGGCAGTTATGTTCTAGGGCATAGAAAAAAACTTTCATGCGAGCCGATTTTTGATTTGGGCCTCAGAAGTGAAAGTATGAATTTTTGAAATTTGAAAATCGTCATTTTGATTTTGACCATTTTTGGGACAGGAGCCAACTATGAAAAAATTCATATTTTCACTTCTGAGGCCTGAATCGGAAATCGGCTCGCATGAAAGTTTCTTTTTATGCCTAGAACTACCAAGTTTCAAGGGTTTTCCTCATAAACTGTAGGAGGAGATAGATTTTGGTCAGTCTCCCATGTTAACGGGAGCCTTCATTATCTATGACAGTGACGTCACTCAGAAAAATATAATTAAGCGCACCAGCGCTTTAAGGACTAGAGTTAGGGTTCTGGTTAGGGTCAGGATTTGTTAGGGTTAGGGTTAGGATTAAGGTTAGGGTTTTGGTTAGGGCTATGGTTAGGTTTAGGATACAGAAAAATTGACGTTTAGATCTGTGACGTCACTCAGCCCCGTTTACATGGGAGACACCTAGATTTTCGGCAAATCGCATCGTAAGTTCGTGCGTGCATTGTAATCAGGCGAAATAAAAATTGCGATTTGAAAAGTTAATATTAATAACTTCAGCTGGGAACAATATTTTTTTATGCGGTAAAAACCTACTGGTACCTGCCTTTCAGCTCTATCAGAAAGAACAACAGAAAACGAAAATCGAGCTTAGCAAATTGTCACTTTCTCAGCTCTGTACTAATGAGAATCATGTCTGATAGGCGATAAGGTATACTCTAACGAGCTTCATTAACTGTCGTTTGTCAATGATATGTTTTATTGATTCTGGTATTTACAAAGCTGAGTTTTCTATCTCCCTTTTGCAAAAAATAAAATCATGTGGGTTTATCTTCCGTATACTTGTCGGGACTTCTCCATGTTTCATCGATGGGGGACCCTTCTGAGTTTGGCATCAGTCATGGGTCTGGTGATAATGATACCTTTTTTAACCTCAGCCTAACCCTAATCCTGACCCCCAACCCTTTTAGCGCTAGATGTGCTTAAATATACTTTTTCTAAGTGACGTCAATATCATACAGTTAGACAGGGGGCCAACCCCCTGAAACAACGGTACCTTATTAACAACGGCACCTTATTAACAACACTACCTAATTAACAATACTTCCTTATTTATAACACAACCCAACAACAGTACTTTAATATCAACAACGGTACCTTATTAGCTACGGTTTCTTATTATCAACGGTTCCGTATTTTAACAACGGTACCTCATTAACGGTGCCTTATTAACAACACTTCCTTACTAACAACACTACCTTATTAACAACGGTACTTCATTGACAACGGTACGTTATTAACAACGGTACGTTATTAACAACGGTACGTTATTAACAACGGTACGTTATTAACAACGGTACCTTATTAACAACGGTACCTTATTAACAACGGTACCTTATTAACAACGGTACCTTATTAACAACGGTACCTTATTAACAACGGTACATTATTAACAACGGTACCTTATTAACAACGGTACCTTGTAACAACGGTACCTTATTAACAACGGTACCTTGTAATAACGGTACCTTATTAACAACGGTACCTTATTAACAACACTACCTTATTAATTACACTACCTTATTAACAACACTACCTTATTAACAACACTACCTTATCAACAACACTTCCTTACTAACAACACTACCTTATTAACAACGGCACCTTATTAACAACGGCACTTTATTAACAACGGTACCTTATTAACAAAGGCACCTTATTAACAACGGTACGTTATTTACAACGTTACGTTATTAACAACGGTGCCTTATTAACAACGGTACCTTATTAACAACGGTACCTTATTAACAACGGTACCTTATTAACAACGGTTCCTTATTAACAACGGTACATTATTAACAACGGTACCTTATTAACAACGGTACCTTATTAACAACGGTACCTTATTAACAACGGTACCTTATTAACAACGGTACCTTATTAACAACGGTACCTTGTAACAACGGTACCTTATTAACAACGGTACCTTATTAACAACACTACCTTATTAATTACACTGCCTTATTAACAACACTACCTTATTAACAACACTACCTTATTAACAACACTACCTTATTAACAACACTACCTTATTAACAACACAAGCAAGACAACACGAAAAACACTCTGCATGACGAACAACGCTACGTACGCATACCAATTCTATGACGTTGACACCACTCTGCATGACGAACAACGCTACGTACGGGTACACATACCAATTCTATGACGTTGACACCACTCTGCATGACGAACAACGCTACGTATTCATACCAATTCTATGACGTTGACACCACTTAGCATATTAGCATCACTTGCGCATTCAAGGCACCACTGAAGTGTACCAGCTGTGAGCTGCCTTATCTCCCAATCAAGGTGGTCTTAATCTTCCCACTACTCATTCAATGCGTGGATTGCATCCATGGAATCGGAATGTTTAAGCAGCGCATACCTTGGTGTTTAATACAGATTTGGTAGGGTGTAATTTGGGGATCTTTCTCAAATCATAACTCTAGTTTGCATATAATAATGACGTCATTTTGAACTGTCATGGTGTGTGAAAAATGGGATTTCCCGAAAAATCCCTAAATTGCAAATAAAAGTCCCGTATAAGGGCGGACGTACGCGCAGGCCGGACTGAAATAAAGCAGCAGACTTGCTGAAAAAGGCTTACGTGCGCGCTAAATTGAGATATTTGGTATTAAATAAAATCGTAAAAACTAGCAATAGGAGTGAAGAAAAATAGGAATTCGTAGCCATGTGCAATCCTATCCAGCGTCTTTTGTCCAAAGAGTCACGGGATCTCAAGTTTAAAATAGATAAACACTTCTGAGTTCAAGTGAAATGAGAATAAAAACAACTTTTAAATCGTTAAATTTTCAGATTGAAATGTCTGGAAAAGTTACAACACCAGTTTTGAACAGAATTAGTAACCTTTTGTAATAGAAACAAATCAATGTCACGAATGATCTTATTGACAGCAAAGTTAATTCTAACATTGTCTGATAAAAAGCACTTTAAACACTCAGTTATAAATAAGTCTTACTCTCGAATAAATTTCAACTCTGAAGAAGCTTTTTAAATTGAAAGGTTGGTCATACATCGCTTAATCGTCGCTATCAGAACTGCTAGCGCTCGTGTCTTCAGAGCTTCCACTTGAGGAAGTGTCCTTGTTTTTACGAGCTTGGAATTTGCTACGTTTCTGTGTTTCGGGTGAACTGGACCGCTTATGGGGTCTCGGCGGGCTCACAGTGCGTCTTCGCGGGCTTACAGGGCGTCTAGGCGGGCTTACAGGTCGTCTGGGTGAGCTGTCATCCCTACGCGATCTGGCGTCACGGGACCCAGAGTTGCGTCTCGAGAGCCGATCCCGCGAACCTCTGTGACGCGGAGACGGGTCTTTGCTGCGGGGAGGGGATCTGGCGGAATGTCTTGAGGGAGGGGAACGGTGGGATCCAGATCTCTTGGAGGGAGGGGAGCGGTGGGAACCAGATCTCTTGGAGGGAGGGGAGCGGTGGGAACCAGATCTCTTGGAAGGAGGGGAGCGGTGGGAACCGGATCTCTTGGAGGGAGGGGAGCGGTGGGAACCAGATCTTTTGGAAGGAGGGGAGGGCATCCTGTGTCTGGAGGAGTTCCTGGACCTGACTGCTGGAGGGGAGGATGGCATCTGGGGAGGGGAAGGCTTCCGACCAGAGGAGGCAGAGGACGATCCGCTGGAAGAACTCCTGCTTTTGCGAGGTCTGCTCGCTTTCTTCTCATCTTCACTCGAAGAATCGGGTGATTTCTTGGGAGGTAACGCTTTCCTGGGTTCCTCCTCAGAATCTGAACTGGAAGATGAGGAGGACCGCTGCCTTGATTGCTGAGGAGACGCAACCCTTGGAGGAGTAGGCAGTTTCTTCTTGATCTCTGTTTCTGAACTCGAAGATTTTCGTTTCGGAGACTTCATTTTCACATCTCTTTCAGAACTAGAAGATTTCCTTCTTTGATCATCTGAACTGCTGCTGGAACTTCTGGCCTTTGGAGGCGGTGGGGGCGGTGGTTCAGGACTACTTGAAGCACTTTTAGCTCGTTTGATTTGTTTTTCATTAGATCTGCGGGGTGGCAGGACTCGCTCCTCTTCCGAACTTGCGTATTTTTTCTTCTTCTTTGGAGCTTCATCTTCAGAACTAGAAGACTTAGCCCTTCCCTTCGGAGGTTCGTCTTCTGAACTCGATGGCCTTCGTGTCGGCTTTGGTGCCTCGTCTTCTGAACTCGAAGACTGCCGCATCGGGTTCTTAACTTCATCCTCAGAACTAGAATCGGATTTCTGCGGCGCTGGTTTCGGGCTTTTTAGCGCAGGAGGCGGCGATTCGTTGTCTGAACTGGAGGATTTCCTGACCGGAGACTTGACTTCATCTTCAGAACTAGAGGAACTCGATTTAGTTTCTACCTTTTGCTTCTTCTTACCCTTCGTCTTTTTGGGACTAGCAATAGCCGCTTTGGAGGATTTCTTACTCTTCACTTTACTTCGCTTATCTTCTTCACTGTCGCTACTCGAATCAGATTCAGGACTACTTTCCTTTCTAGACTTCTTCTTTTCCGGGCTGAAAGTATAATAAATTAGCTCGAAGTCTCGAATAAGTTTAAATTTATTACAGAATTAATGTTATCCTTGAGCCTAACATTCAGAGATTCAAGGTTTGCCCCAAGCTCAGCATAAAATCAGAAATTTCATCGTAAGATTTCGCAAAGTGAAGTGGGGAGCCCTATTGATATATCCCATAATATTGAGTCCCGTGATATAAAGCATTAGAGTTGAATCTTTGGTTCTACCATAGCTTTAGAAAAAGAATCCATAGCAAAGTAAAATTTGAAACTAAACCGTATAAACAGCATGGAATCTGATGTAAGGTGTAGTAATGATTCTAGAGGTGTTGAATGGTGACTTGATGGGAGGGAAAGGTCATTGCATCAATAGTTACACTTTTATTAAATAGATCACAGGGAGTTTATACATCGGCTAAACGGTTACACGATAAGTTGTACATATCGAGTACAATGTACCTGCAGTATTTCACTAAGAGACCTGGGTTGTTCTAATGATTATTATACACATATCTCCTTGTTCCAAGATCCTGGCGATTGGCGAATACTCTCACACTGACCTTGCTTTGCGTTTCTTCTTCCTCTTCTTTATCTTCTCCTCCTCACTCTCCTCTTCTTCCTCACTGGAAGAGGACCTCTGTCTCTTCCTCTTCTCCAGCTCCTTCTGGAGCCGCCTCCTCTTCCTCCTCAGCTTTCTCTCCTGAGCAATAAGTGTTTTCAACTCTGATACAATCTAAAGATCTAATTTAAGATATTCTGATGACCTTGACTTTCCGTCGGAATTAATTGGATTTCAGAAAAAGTTCGTTTCACTTCGCCTTGCCAAGAAGAGATTACAGAGAACTATTCATGTTTTAAATCATGTAAAGTGATGAGGCAACATTATAATTTCTTCAATAAGTTCCCAACTTATTGATTGATAACTTATTTAATAATTTCTAGTGAATAAAGTCCTTCAAATTGTCCGGTTCAGAAGCTATTTTTTATTTGAATCAGGGAATGACTGATCTGGAAATTTACCTTTGCTTTATCTTTCTTCTTGAGTTTTTTCTTCGATTTCACATCCTCTTCAGTTTCAGGATCAGATCTGAAACAGAACATTGTTCTGGGTTCAAAAACATAACACACGAAGGGTTTCACACACTTGTGTCACGAGATCGGACCTGAGAATGATCCTAACATTTGTCACGTGTCAGAATGATTCTCAGACGTGGCGACTCCGGACACACAAAATGCTGCACTCGAAGCATTTGAATTGTGCCGGCTTGGTCACGTGATCATCCATTTGATTTAACCTGAGGCAGTAACTTTCACATTGAACAAACTGGAAGTTTCAAGTCTGTTGGTGACTTAGTTTCTGCCCCAGGCCAGTTTTGAGTCACATGACCAAGCCGGCACTATTATAAGGCGTCGAGTTTACATAAAATCATGAAACTTTTATTTAAGTGCGGTGACAAATCGTTGGATCACTGGTCAGGTCACCGGGCGCTACGTCCCTACTTACTCGGCGGGCGTTGCTTCTCTGAAAAGAGAAGAGTGTTATTAGTCGGAAAATTACACCCAAAAGTCGCGCAGAATTGATAACTAAGCGAGTTCTAAGTCATCAACATTGGCACAGTCAACCGTGATTATGATGTCGTTCTAACTGCCTACTGCCTAGATCATAAAATCAAAGGCATGTAGTGATTCATCCGTGATAACTGATCACTGAAAGGTATGTGAAAGCCGATAAAATTTAGTCAAATTAGTCTGGAAATAGAAAGCAATGTAGGTACTCAAATCAAAAATTGATATGTCACTTACTTTTTAGCCTTCTTCTTTTTCTCCCTGAAAAAGGTCGATTTGTCAGCATTTTTCAACGTACACTATTAACTTATTAACGTAATTTGCTAGGTATTGTTTTGCTGTTTTTGACATTCTGGGATGGGTGTAAAAAGTTGCGTGATTGGAATTTCTACTATGATTTACTATGGAATTTCTATGAATTACTATGATTCGTGCCCACCCATCCTTATTAAAACTTTAAAAGCTTACACCCTAACATTGTGAGGAGGGGACCTAGGAATCTTACTGAAGTAGTGAAGAGTCTTCAGCCAGTTACCACTTAGATTTAATACCGTAAATCTTAAGATCGCAATAGATGTTAGCATGGTATGGTACTATGGGACTATCCCCTTTTTAACACTTATTAATACACTCAACAGTAGCTGTTGCTGTTAAAAAGCTACTGCTGTTAATTAAGAGCATTATCTAACAGTTATTCTATATTAACACCGGTTCTCTGGAATTCCTAAGAGCACCACTATAAATAATACTCCCTGAGAAAACCACTGCTGAGTGCTATCATTATACTCTATACGATAGACTAAAAGAGAATTGCGCATTGAATCATGCACATTGTGTACATTATATATATTAGGTCATTGACTGTACATTTTAATAAAATACATGTTCCTCGAGCCCCCTCTCCCTTTCTCGCTATGATGTTTTACCACACACACACTCTCTTTATATCTAACGGGTACATACACCAGTTTTACAAAAGATTCGCTCTGTTAGGCACTCTCTCGTAAAGTACACGTGTCATTAGCAGCACGTTACAGGGGGTAACTACAGGAGCGCGCAGGGGGAGATGACGTCATTATCATAGTTTAATGCAGTGCGATAACTGCATCTTTTCCCACACTCAGGATATAAGAACTAATGTATATAATTGAGAGTATATAACTATAGTATAACAGTTAAAGTATACCGCATGGGCAATGGGCCCATGATATGCAAGTTGGATCTCTGACAATGCGTCCTCAAGGATGTCTGAAAGTCATGGGTAACGGGTAATCGGTATTTCGTCCCGGGGAAACTAGTGACAGATCAGGCAGTGCGAATTATATGGCAGGTTTATTGATAGTAATAATAAGTCGAGAAGGGAATACTTTAAATCGAGTTACTAGTAATACTTATCTGAAATAGTTATGTAAAGATGTTTAAACATGGTAAAGATGAGAAAGGTATTCTGAAAGTGTTTTCTCACCTTATAACTACTAATATACATTAAAAGTGAAGAGGAGCTGGCAATTCCAGTACCACCTTTGAGGGGTTAAGTGTTAGTAAAACAGCTGGAATTAGTCATTTACAATCAAATCCAGGAAATTAACTAATTGACTGGTTCTACTTTTGGGGATTAATTTAGTGTTAGAACTGGATGGTTAGATTGATAATTAATTGTCAAAACAGCGACGACTGATAATGAAATCAAATTGTAGATACAAAATCTTACTTTTTAACGGGACTTGCACTTCGTGAGGTAGACCTGATAAGAAAAGTCGTTTTATCAATTCATCAATTCATACTTCGGTACGCCTGTTTACTCATTAAGATTTGAGCTTTTGAGTTATTGAATTCAATTTTGGGCCACGTTTTTTAATTCAATTTGTTCCGGGTTAACTCAAGTGATGATGACGGTAAAACTTCAGATAAAAGTATAACGAAAATGATTCGATACACAACTAGAAAGCGGAAATGTAACCTCTGCTTCTCTTTGACTTTGTCGCGGCTTAGCGCCCTATAAAAAGAAAACAATTAATGACCAATAACAAACCAATAATCATCGTATTCCAGATACTATGGTAATAAATTAATTGCTACTTTGGTATGATTAATGATAAGCAAAAAATCATGCAAGCAATTCAAGTATCACAGGGAACATCATCTAAATTTTGATTCAACACGACTAAACACAAATATTACTAACTTCTCTTTCTTCTTCTTCTTCTCACTCTTTTTCACTTCCCTTTCTTCAGAATGAGAAGAGGACGAGGCTCTGAAAAGGTTTTTGATATTAGATTTATAAACCTGAGTTGTCAAGGCTCCGGTCCAGATAGGGGTGTAGCCAGGAGTAAGGCGACACAGGCAGCTTCCTCCCCCTTTCAGACAGGGATTGTGTCCGAAATTTTGTCATGATTAGAGCTTGAAGCCAATTAAAAAAACATTCAACAGGCTGTCTATAAAGCTCGCGGGACCCCTTTGGAAAAGCCTGGCTATGCCCCTGGGTCCAGATAAGGCTCCACGTTTTTCAGGGATTCAAAGTCGCTGGGAAACGACTTTCTAAGTCACAAGGGTCTAATTCATACATTGCCTTCTAACTTACTAAACATCTGCCCGTGTAATTCGGTGAGCAACTGTATAATATTTCCCTGATTTGACCCGGTTTTCAGGTTTATTATTAACCTCTAAACAGAGCGACATAGAACTTGTTGCCTGACATGATAACCTAATGTATAAGTCACGTAGTAATATACGAATGATGATATGACGTGTATATAATAAACTCGGGCTGTAAATTGTTCACATTAATGAATCAGAGTATATTATACATATGAATTAGCCGAGTTCGAGGATGAAATATAGAAGTATAGAGATAGCGTTGATGCTCAGTATACCACTACCTATCGCTGCAGTTAGTGATCCATCGTATTATATTCAAGTAGTTTTGTCTTTTAGTATCAGGCATATTATATGGTACGATAAATATGTAAAGTTTTTTTCCTCTTATGAAGAACAAAGAGTAGGTGAATATATTGAATAGCACCAAAAAGTTTACTTAAGACGTTTAGAAACTTTGTATTTTATCGAGGGTTTTATTCATGATCAGCAAATGCCAAATGGAAAATCTAAAATCGTACACAATAGCAATACTTATATTACGAGTTCCATGAACTGGGTGTCAGTTTTTCTCCTCATATTGCGCAATGTAATTTCGAAGTGGCGCTCAGTTTTTTCTCCTATACTGGTTTATTCATCTGTGGAATTTACTACTTGAAGTTGAAGTACATAAGTACATATCATTCTTGGTCTGTGAGGACACAAAGTACAGCAGATGTATAGTATTGAGTATATGAATCTAGGTTCGCACAGTACATTGATTGCATAGCAATTTATATGCGATCATAATATAATAATAGATTGAGCACTTTTCACTAGAATTCTACAACTACGCCATCCCAGTACATATAATCGCGTTTTCCTCCATACTTTTCAGCATATTTCACGGAATTTCATAATTATTAACTATTTCTCCTCCTCCAAAACACCAGATCTTGTCCCATACCATAAACCTTGGATCATGAACCTGAGCTCGTGCCTCACCTGATTTTCTCAGATTCCCTCCGTTTCCTCCTGTTTCGCTGCGCGGGCGACCCTCGTCCCTTCCTCTCTGCCTTCCTCTCGGGGCTCATGTGTCTGCCTCCTCCTCGGGCAGGTGGAGACGGGGAGGACTTGCCTCGTCGTCTCGTCCCGCCTCGTTCCTTGCTCCTGCAATGAGTACTTGTCTCAATGCAGTCTATAAAGGGTTTACATATGTGACAAAAATAACACAAATACTACAATCAATTTTATATTACAAAGGTTGAAGCATGAGAAAGGAGGAGACAGGAAAGAACTCTAGGCGAGGACCGAGCTGGAAGAGCCCAGAAAAAGGCGCATTAGCACATGCCCTCTACAGCCTTTAAGGGGCATCTAAATCCTTTAAATCAGCGCTGTTTGAACACTATTTCACGATTCACTCGCTTTAATGAGTTACGATTCCAAGCAACTAAACCTACCTGGACCTGTTAGACCGTCTCTTGGCATCTCTAGATTTGCTCGGAGACATAGAGCTCCTGTCTCTCTTAGGAGACGCACTGGATCTCTTCCTTCTCGGAGAAGAGGATTTCCTGGCTCGCCGAGGCGGAGGCGAGTGTTTTGCTCGACGCGGTGGCGAGGGGGAGACCCTGCTGCGGCGCGGTGAGGGGGACCGTCTGCCGCGGCGCGGCGGGGACGCCGAGTGCTTGTCACGTCGCGGCGAAGGAGAGCGCTTAGCGCGCCGCGCTCCGGGCGAGGAAGAGTGTTTAGCGCCACTGCGGCGGTCTCCCTTCTTATCCCGCCGCTCCCACCGACTTGAGTCATCTGCTTCCCACTTAGACTTCTCCTTACTACCGCCCCTTCCCCGGCGCCGACTCTCTGATTCCCGCCTCCTGTGCGCATACAGCAGTGGTAATTAAAGTTAATAATAAATAATAACAGAGATTAATACGAGGTATTGGATTAATACCAACGCTATACGCTGAATTCGTGGGATTATTTGACTGTCGTTGTGCACGTCAAGACGTCTCTTTTGACGTGGCATATCAGGTTAAACAATATATAAATTTAGATTACATTAATTAAAACCGTGGCGTATGCTGGACTTTTTAATTAGGGGAATGTAGTCCGAATACAGTACGTATTCTGAGAAGATCTAAGACACGTTCTATTATACTTATATACATTGCCATATTATATACTTTCTTACGATTTCTTCTGCAGTTTACTCACGCATTGTCTTCGTCCGACGCTACTTTTAGCCTTTTGCTGAAAAGAGGAATATCGTTTTATTCATGGACAGTTCTCAGAGGCACAAGTATTGTATGAACTCAAAGTAGGAACGCATTGATTTGTTCAGAAATCGTTTGGTGTACATGAAACTTTGAAATTCATGTACATGATCGAGAGTGACATACTGTTAGTTCTGACAATAACAAATGTAGTAATTTGATGATGGAAAGTTCTTTCACTACACAACATGACCCAAATCTCAGTATAAAGAATAACTGTAAAATAAGCATAACTTACTTTTTACTATCTGGAGGCAGCGAGTTATCTGAGTCACTTAAGTTCTTGTCCCTGAAGAATTTGAAATCAAATCAGCAGTAGCGTTAAAAGCATCATGCACCAGGTATATCAAGTAGGTCGTAGGAGTCACAAACCGGATATTCAGGCAGAATTCAGATACCCATGTTGCAACTTGCATGTTTGTAGTCCATATACTTAGGTGCAAAAACCAATTATCTTGCATCTTGCCTAAGTATGGCAGTCTTAAGTGGTGGCTAACTACGCTAGATAAATATTAAGTTAATTACCAAATGCACCCCTCAGCTAATATTACTACGTATAATTATAGCCGGTTATTTGCCTACTTTTCAGGCTGTTGTTCCTTGTCTGGCGGCGCTGCCTCGTCCCCAGACCCCTCCTCTCCACTGCTGTCTTCCTTCAACTCCCCGTCCTCCCGGGCTGGCAGTCCGAAGGCTGCCCTCATCTTCTCGTTCTTACGGTGCTGTGCTGCTGCCAGGTGATGCGTTTCTCTGCGGGGTGGGGTAAGAGTGTTGTCATGGTGTCAGCAAGGGTGTCAGTCCGGGGGTGTCACTTGTCATGGTGTCCGATCAGGGCGGTGTCAGATCAAGGAACAGGGTGTCAGCATGGTGTCAGTCCGGGGTGTCACTTGTCATGGTGTCAGATCAGGGCGTTGTCAGGGTGTCAGATCGAGGAACAGGGTGTCAGCATGGTGTCAGTCCGGGGATGTCACTTGTCATGGTGTCCGATCAGGGCGTTGTCACGGTGTGACATCAGGGCATTCTCATGGAATCAGTAGCGTGGTTTCAGTGACATTTGTGACCAGCAACTAAATAAATCACGTTGGGCATTGGCGAAGCGGTAGAAATTTCAGCACGTAAAATTAATCATTTTGATTAGCCTCCATCAAGGAGTTCATTAAAGTCAACAAGTAAACAAACCCCTTCTTCTTGGACGTTACTTTTCCACTGTTCATGAGACTGATCCGCAGGGCGCTGACCTGCTCCTCAATCTCTATTTCTGTGTACCTGAGTGAAACAAGTAGCTCTCAGTAATCTTGATTTTACAACACAAATAGCTAAGTTCTAAGCAATGTCGATTTCTAACTTCTAACACAAATAGCTAAGTTCTAAGCAATCAGCAATGTCGATTTCTAACTTCTAACAAAAATAGCTGAGTTATAAGTTATGTAAATACTACATAGAATAGACAATTTCCATCACATAGCATTATCTTTTCACCAATAACTAAATACAATTCCTTGGTTTTAGTGGAGTTAAAGATTTCCTTAGTTTCTAGATCCTTTCCTTGTAACAATATGATAATTTACTTTCAAGCACAGAGCCTAATCAGGGGTTTATCAATAATGCAGTCGAAAATAAAACACCTCCATGATGTAGATTTACATAATGACTTCATATATAAAGTTCATAGGACCTCTCTCCAGATGATTGCTAGTATTTCCGAATGTGAATATAATATTCATTATAATCTATATCATTGCAATTCAAAATATGCACGGAAATCTCCTAATTTTCCGTGCCCATGACCTACCCGGCCCCTTCAGGAATGCACGTGTCATGAGCAGTGATTATTACTTTACAAAAGCACCCCCAGTTTGGGCCGGTGATTTCTTAGACATTTGGTACGAGTCGTGCAAGATAACTGGTTAATTAGGTAAAATTTTACTGCATGTTCAGGTACAAAGTAACGGGTCAATCTACGTAGGGGTATGTTGGTCACCGCCATCAACATACTTCTTGCCGCTATGATCATGTCGTCATCGCAATCTTCTAGGTCTCATGCACGGGTAAATTATCATAATAATTGCAATCTTTGTGATTTAAATCTTTCCTTGTGCAAAGTATTGTAACCCAAAACCCTGATAACAACACAGGTATAGGGTGTCACAAGTTTCCTCTAATTATAATATACAATTATTTTTTATCGATAATCCCTGTTTTCTCTTTTATTATCGTTTTATTGAAATCGCATTTCCGGTCTAATAAAGTAAGTACAGAATTTTGAAAAAACATATTTCGTCACCTTCAAATCAAAAGGTGATAACTTGAAAAGTATAGTTTTGAGATAATCGAAAAAAACTAATTTTCTTCAAAACTAATGGTCAAATGTTCTCAACTTATGGTTTTTTGAATAGTATGTAATAATGTAGTATGATCAGATAATGTTTTCACTCCTCCCGATGTCCACCCAATTAATTACAATTAATTAATTAATTGAAAAGTTGACAGTTATCACCTTTGGTCGAAACTTTAATTTTAAAAATGATTTGAAGAGGTGATATCTCTAATTATAACCTTTTGAATTACTTTTTCTCCTACTAAAGACAGCAGTATTATCACATATTATATTGAGTTATCACCTTATTGCCTTAAATTCCATAATTTCAAGATATCAAAATGTTCTTGAATTATTTAAAAACTGATATTTGAAGACGACATCCTTTTGTTATTTTCGGTTCTTATTTTATTTTCAAAACACTAAAATTATAAAGTTTCATGAAATTTAATGACATCATTACGAAATTTCACGATTTTAGCGCCTTTGTAGTGATTTTAAGAAAAGAAAGCCCTATTAATTTTCATTTAGCCCTTTCATGATACTGTTCACAATTATTTTGTACCCTAAAATCCTTATTAAAGTATTAAGTTTCAACTCAAATTGTGGCTGCTATTTAGCTATTTGTGTGAGTTCATCAAACTACTTTTCGGTAGTACTATGTACCATACTAGCATAAAGCTTTGACATGTCATGTCTGCTTGAAATTACATATTTCAAACTATTCAGAAAGTATGGAAGTAGAAACACTAAACACCATCTAAATTAACAATATCATCATGACGTCTTGAGCAAACTCGCGCTATTGAGGATTTACACATTCCTTTTATCAGTCACAAAAATACCACTTTACATCTATCAAGTTTTACTTGTTACTTTGTTTTTGTGAAGAATGGCCAGAAATTAACATTTTATTTTATTTAACAAACTGACAACTATAGGGATAAAATCGTGTGTTTTCGGTCAGATATGTGGTTCTGATCATGGTTAATACCACTGTGGTCATCTTATTATTACAACCTATGTCTTTCCAATTGATTAAATCAGAAAAAATCCTCCAAATCAGCAAATCATCCATTCATCGTAGAAATGAAATCGTGGCTCCTTGAATTTCCTATTAGTAATTTCTAACTTGCAGATTCCAAATAAGGCAAAAATATTTTAGTAATAGAGCAATATACCCTAATCATCAATCACTACAGCATTGTTTACAGGTACTCAATTTTAAAACAAATGGGTGACATAATAATGGAAATAATTTGGAAAATGCATAACTATGTCATACTCCAAGTTGTCAAAAATGAACTGTTGGCACTGAAAAGAAATGTTTCACCTCGATACTTCTCTATATTATTGCTGACCAATGCTCACGAAAGCACGTCAAAACTTCCATATACTGTTAGTACCTACTCTGAAATTACTATAATAGGTATTTTTAGATTTCCTAGACGAATCTTTGATACAACAGAGGCACATTATAGTACTTAAAACATTCTTACAATTTCTTATTTCTCAAATTGAGAACCCTAAATATGTGAAAATTACTTTTCAAACTGGGTTATAACTCAAGTTATAACCTGAAAATTAATAGAAAAAAGCAAACAATCTTTCAAAAATAGGGTTATAACTGGAGTTATAACCTTTTTTTCGGAATTTTGGACTGTTTTATTCGTTACTAAAAGGTGATATGTTGAGTTATAGCCCTATAAAATTTATTTTATTATTTCAAATTATTTTTAGGAGGTAATAACTCGGGTTATAACTTTTGGCAAAACTTTCTAAAAAAATTTTGTTGCTGATTTTGCTCAAATCACTTCAAAATTTCACTCACGGGTGCGCAATGAGATTCTGAATCACTTGGTAAGGTTTTTTTGAAAAGGTGATAACTCGAGTTATCACCTTTTGATTTGAAGGTGACGATTTGCATTATGATACTTGATAGGAAGTTTGATAAAAATGACATAATTTGTTCATAATTTTGCTTTTCGATAGGAAATTACATCATGTTCCAAATAAAAGCCAGTGTTTTACAGAATTCATTTAAAATTCAAATGCTGATGTCGATGTGGCACACCTGATTTTTGTTCACAGATATTATATGTCGATTGAATGGTCCAATCATAGTCAATAGTTAGCCTTCTTTCTTTCTTTCTCTGGTATATTTTTTCCGCACAGCATTCTTTTCTTTCTTGATGTCCTTTTCGTAAATTCAAAGAAATTAATTGTTCAGTATTCTTAAATTGGTTTTAGTGTTGTGAGATATTTGAAATTCCACATCGCCCATAAAACAATTTTCGACTGTATGCGTTTTCTAAGTTCTAACCGGCTATGTCTATACTCCATCCCTTTGTTAGTGTGTTCAATGCTCATCGAATGCGTCATTGATGCGGATACTCTAAATCTTTGTAGCCTTGTTGGTTTGGTTTCTAAATTCTGATAAAAGTTTTTACTATTTTAGGTTCCGTCATAAGATACTATCTACAGATTACAGACTATGCCACACAATTACACATTTAACACACTAGCCCACACAGTGCACCTTCTGTCGTCCCTATCCCCAACTCATGACTCTTCCTGTCATCAAGTTCACTATCAGTCCCAGGATCATCCACCGTGCACATATGTTACATACACTAAGTTATTAAAGCCTCCTCTATACTTCAATACACGCTAAATCCAATATACGGGTACAGGGCAGTTACCCACTGAGATTGGAATCCCCTACCCGGGTACAATCCTCTGTTGGAATGAACCCATACATGATGCAGTGCTGAAGAGCAGTACACTTGTCAGCAGCTGTAGAGGAGATACAGGGGAATTCGGACATAGTGTATCGTATAGTGTTGGTGTGCGGTGTTTATTAGGTGTCTGAGTAGCCTTATACTTAGCAATACACATTCCAGTTTGCTTTGTTTTCTTCTTGCTGCACAGACAATCAGCCTGTACAATCAGTCCACATTCATTCGAATGATAGAATGCTACTTTTCTGGCGGTCTATCATAACTTCCTTATGATGTTTTAATCAAATCCAACCCTCTCACCCCAAACGGATGGGATGAATATTAAATACCACATCATTTTCCCAGCAATTAGGCGTGGCCTTGACATAGCCCTAAGCCCTAAGGGTGGTAAGACATGGTCACTGTTACATGAAACTCTAACTAATAACACTCTTCTTTTGAGCAATGAGTATGGCTGTATTCACTGAAATTGCTTTTGGTCGACTCAACTATTTCTTCTTTGTCGTTGGAGCGCTTTTGAACATCCTTCTTTGCATTGCAAAATACAGGAAGATAAAAACACCTGTGGATGTCTGTATCATGATGATTTGCCTGTCCAACTGGGTGACAGTGTTCCTTGATCTCTTCGTCGGAATACAAAACACCAACTCCCTGTCTCCAGAAGAAGCAGCTTCCCCCTTCTACTCCTTCGAGTTCACGCAGTTCTGGGGCTTTGTCAAGATGACGAACTGGGAGTGGATGACGGCCCTGATGGCTCTCCTGCCCCTCACTAACGCCGTGCTTACCACGCGCCGGCAACCCTTGATCCTGGGTGCAGGCTGGTTTGTGGTGGAGTGCATCCTGATGGCTATACCCATCCTTCACGGCGGGTACTTTGAACAGTACAGCTACTACCCCACTCCCTCACTCGACTACAGACCTCTGGTGGGAGATGAAGTGGGCTCAGCAGCCTTCCTATCCTGGTACTTCCTTGTAGAGTTCCTTCCCTACGCCTACTTCATTCTAGTGACCTTCGTCATGCTCCTCGTGAACTGCATCAACTACTCCAATGCCCGGAAAGGGTACGTTACCCATACTCCGGAACAACTGCTCGACACCAAGATCACCATGGCCTACTGCCTCTTCTACCTCTTAACGGAGTTCCCTGGCATGGTATTCTACGCTATCTTCACCTTCATCATGGTATTCGACTGGGATGTCAGCTGCCATCGTCTGCTCCTGGTCGGGCACCGCTTCCACATCGTCCACCTCTTCCTGTCGACAGCTCGGTGCGTGGTGATCCCCTTGATATACCTGCTCACCAAGAACGGGATCCACAAACCAGTGCGGTACATCCTGGACACCTTCAACTCACGGGTCAGGTACATGAAGTTCCACGAGGAACACAATGTCACGCTGACAGAAGTCGAGAATAACGAGGAGGAACCATAGAATCACTCGGGAGATAGATGTTCAAAACTCATATACAGGGCAGGAGGAACCGTAAACTCCAGTCAGACCAGTGACTCTCAGGGGCCTCAGAAAAAGGAAAAGCATTCCGTCAAAGGAAGGTATTTCATGCTTCAATTGCTGTGAGAGCCAATCAAAAGAACTGAGTCGATTAAGAAGAACTGAGTTGATTAAGAACTGATCAGATAAAGTGCAATGGAACAATTAGAAACTGTACTCAATCTAACCCAGCACGGTATACAGGAGACTAATATTGACCCCGATGAAATTCCAACTATCAGCATCAATGAACTAATGAAGGTTGTTTTCGATTTTTAGTGGAATGATTTGTCAAAATACTTATTCATAAAAATTGCAAGTCTTGATTTGAAAGTTTGAATACCAGATGGTACACTTAGAATCCAATTAATAGGAACGCTTCATTAAATCGATGAGTAAACTTGAATTGTGATTAAATTTTGCTTGTGAATATTTTTTCGTGTTTAATTTGGATTTGTTTTCAATAAAAATTGATCATAATTATATTTATAACTTGCTCTGAAAATATGCTATTCTTGGCTCCCTTCCAGTTCCATTCGTTCCCATCCTCACTCAACAGTCACTAAAATGCCCTTGAAAAAGTTCATATGTTTTGTAGTTTCCACAATCCTGCTCTGATTATAAGGCTCTCCAAAACCGGGACGGTTGTCGTAGTAACCCCCTGCTGATTTGGTGACGTCAGTCCATTTCTTTCGGTTGGAACCAACGTAACTAAACCTCACGCATTCCGAAACAACGTTATTCTAACTTGGAATTACTAGAACCGACCAATTTACTAATTTCTACAAATCGTCCACGTGAACTCACGTGCTGAAATGTAGCACCCAGATCTAATTTCACGTGAATAAGTCGTATTTGAACTCATTTCAACGTAATCAAGTCGAAAATCGCATGTAAATATCATTTTCTTGAAATCCCCTAATTTCTACAAAACGTCCACGTGAACTCACGTGATTCACTATTTCATCGTATATTTCCCACATTTAGTCACTGAGAGACATGAAGAAACCATTATTAGTTCGTCATCCGATCACAGAATAAGGCTAAAGTACAATTTTTCATCATTAACGTAATTTCAACCATTTTGTGGCTCAATTTTTAGAGGCTTCGCATGACAACATATTTCGACCGACCACCTTGAAACTCGTTTTATAGCTAAATCTCGAGGTCTAAAAGCAAAATATCGAAGTAAAACATATTCCGATAAAAACTCTCTGAGTTAGAGATGTTCAAAGTAGCGCAAAATAGCGTTTTATCGCAAAATACGCTATTTTAGTGGTTTTACGCAATTTTGATGACGTCATCACAGCACCCAAATAGGCTCAAACCAACTTCCCATACAGCCTATAAGACAATTCCGCCTTAGTACAACATAATTTGACCGGTCTCATCTCAAGATAAGTCGCAGTTCTTGACATATCACTCGTTTAAGTTTTGCCCAAAATTTTCGACATCGATTGTTTACCGCACCTTAGAAAATCGCGTATATCTCGATGAAAAATCGAGATAGCCCAATGATCCATACGATTTTCTGAAAGCTCTTTAAATTTCTAACCAACGATTTTTCAAAATTTTTGAGCTATCTCCACTCCTTCTTGGTGAAAAATGCGCTCGAAAACGACCTATTTTCGCTAAAAAAGCAGTAAAATTTTGCTAAGTTGATGACGTCATAATGAGGTCATAATGACGTCACCAGAACTTCTCTTATAGCCTATTACATTTTCCCATCTTAGATCTACAAAACCTGACCTTGATCATGTCTCTACCATTTGTGGAACTTGAGATCTCATCGATTTAAATTGGGGGCAGTATCCAAGAAGCCCGACCACCATCGCGGAATTCCGCGCGGAATTCCGCGCGGAATTCCGCGCGGAATCGACAGCGGAATCAAGGGCGGAAAATTCTGCGAATTTTACCACGGAATCGTGGTCGGAAGATTCTTGAGCACTACCTAAAGGCGGAACTAGCGCTAAAATCGCAAATAGAAATCTGAATCAAACGTCAATGCTATCGACTACACATAGGTGAATTTATCAATCATTTAAATTTAAATACGTGAATAAAGCTGAGTAAAGGCAACTTAATCAAAGAGTCAGAGCAAAAAAGGATCGTATAGCAGCATCAAGGAAATGATGTCTACAGATAGGATGGGTGTTGACCCCTTTGAGACCTGGTCACGTGACCCATATGCCTAGCATGCAAGGGTGACAGATTGATACAGTCTGGTAGGGCTGATTGGGTGTCTGGTTCGCTCTATACATGCCAGGCGTATCTCATCACATGCTGTGTCCTGTTTGTCTGCTTGCGTGTGCGTGAAAATAAGTCCTACAACGCGACGTAGGACAACCTCTCTATCGCAAGAAATTCGGGAATAAATGCGCGTGCAGAGGCGGTACGTACTGCGGTGTGCCGACTAGTTAGAATATGTTACGGAGTATGTACCACGGAACATGTCCTAACTAGTCAGCACATACCACGGTACGTACCGCGGTATGTTCATTCCCGAATTTCTTGCGAATGTGATAGAGAGGTTTTTCTACGTTGTAGGACCTATGTTGCACGCGCAAGCGCACGTGTTCAGAGAAAGCTTGTCTGACCCCTTCGGAGGGCGCGGGCGCGCGAAGGCGCGAAGCGCGCGCGTCCGCCGAATGCGTCTGACAAGAGAAAGCTTGTGGCAAACTAAGAGTCAAGGCACCAGTATAAGGCAAGCATTGCAGCATCAAGGAAGTGAGATCTGCAGATGAGATGGCTGTTAACCCTCGCTTGGTCTTGTTCACGTGACCTGGCAGTGGCATGTATAGAGCGAACCAGACACCCTATCAGCCCTACCAGACTGTATCAATCTGTCCACCCTTGCATGCTAGGCATATGGGTCACGTAACCAGGTCTCAAAAGGGGTCAACACCCATCCTATCTGTAGACATCATTTCCTTGATGCTGATATGCGATCCTCTGTTTCAGTTTGCTCTGACTCTCTTTGATTAAGTTGCCTTTACTCAGCTTTATTCACGTATTTAAATTTAAATGATTGATAAATTCACCTATGTAGTCGATAGCACATTGACGTTTGATTCAGATTTCTATTTGCGATTTTAGCACTAGTTCCGCCTTTTAGGTAGTGCTCCAAGAATCTTCCGACCACGATTCCGTGGTAAAAATCCGCGCAGAATTTGCCGCCCTTGATTCCGCTGTCGATTCCGCGCGGAATTCCGCGCGGAATTTTACCACGGAATTCCGCGCGGAATTCCGCGATGGTGGTCGGGCTTCTTGGATACTGCCGCCGGTTACGTTACTGTAGCGTGCGATTTAAGTATACGCGTATCTATAAGAACGGTTGTTCTAGACCTAAAATTTTACGACGAATCGTTCTAGATAGGTCCTGACTCTCTATTTATTTTTATTTTTCTGATATGCAGGTGGTTACCGCCCTGGCCAGGGCGGGAATAACTGCATGGACTTCTGGCAGGTCCGTCCAGCATCTAAACGTCGCTCATTTAAATTAAAGTGATTGCTTGATTGCTTCTCCAAGACCTCCTTCAACTACCAACTTACCTCTGGTTCTGTAAGACTTCCTTCAACGACCAACTTACCTCTTGTTCTTTAAGACCTCCTGCAACTACCAACTTACCCCTGGTTATAATAAATAAATAAATAAATACGAAACATTTATTCCACGCTTAGACATTGTTAAATACTACTGCTTGAGAAATATTCTAGCTATTCAAGCGTGACCATTTTAGACTCCTGCAACTACCAACTTACCCCTGGTTCTCCAGGGCCTGCTGCAACTACCAACTTACCCCTGGTTCTCTAAAACTTCCTGCAACTACCAACTTACCCCTGGTTCTCCAAAACTTCCTGCAGTTCCACACACTTCACTTCCACTGCCCTCTTCTGCTCATGCTCCAGAATAGCCTTGTTAGGCTTCCTGATAGTCACCCCTTTCTCGTTGTCATCGTCGTAGTCGTAATCGTACTGCAATCAGAGTGCTATCATAGTGTTTGGTCACGATAAAGTCAAGGTATAAAAACTTAACAATATACTTTGTGCCTTATCAAAGTCCCAGCACGTCTCGTTACTCGTAGTAGAAAGAACATCTATGTGGTGATGCAACATGGAGACAAATGGGTTCCTAGAGAACAATAAGTGCATACTGCATACCTACTACATTAAGTTTGCGGCGATATGAGCACTTATGTGCCCATATTGGGCTAGGCAAATTATCAATTGGGGTTAAGTTTGGAATAGACTTATTCAATTTATCTCGTTGCTTTAAAACCTCACCTTGGTTCTGTTGTTAGAGATGTGAGCAGTATTTCTCTGAACGTAGCCATTGGTACCAGATCCTCTGACTGTATCTAGACCGATACCATTGTGTATCTTGCAACAGATTATCGGAGTGTAGAATGTAAATTGGCTATATACTTTTCACATAAAATAGTCTCCAACCCGATACCAAAAGTTATATTTGGGAATATTAGGGGAAGTTTTTTAATAAATAAGCCAATTAGGGCTGAGTGGGGCCGAGGGAACATTATAAGTACACAAAGTGTGGAATATGGGGGGTCGATTTTATCAACCAGGGTATTAGCGGCGTGAGTTATAATAGAAAATGGCATATTTATTGACTTTGTTAAGCAACCCCACAGTAAAAATCGAGTAAAAAAAAAATAATATTTTATGGGTGTATAAAATTTTTTTAACAACCGGGGAAAACAAGACAAAATAAAAAAAGGAACAATATCAATTCCAAATTTTTTCTTCTTTTCTCGAAAGGGTTTAAAATTCAATTCCCTTTTCATGGTCCCACTTTTATTTTTCAAGATATTTTTGTCCTGGAAAAAAGCCCCAAAAATTCCAAAACCAGGGAAAATTACGCTTTCTTTTAAATTTTTTTTGATCATCCAAAGTAACAAT
>WFMF01000462.1:0-136433 GCA_011033025.1 Beroe forskalii
AACTGTCGAATGAAAGTAAAGTAAGAGTTGAATTAATCCCAGCTACTCGACGACTCATAAAATTCTCGATTGATGCCAGGTAAGGAAGTAGGAAAGAGTCAACTGATATTGTCATATTGATATGATGAAAACATGGTTTTCACAAAGCAATTCAATGTTTAAACATGGCTCGACAACAGCCAGAGGGACTGGGAGCAATACACTGAACAATACACTGTACAATACACAGCACAATACATTACATACATTACACTCAGTAACGGTAAAAGTAATCCAGTGCCGAAGAATTGGCGGTTTCGCAGGGATTTTTACTGAATCTGACTCGCAGTGCGCGGCGTTTCGGACATTTGGCACCAGTCTAGACTGGTGCCAAATGTCCTAACTGTTCGCCAGAAATAGAGCCCTGGTTTGGAGCAAGGCGCGGCGCGCGCGTAAAACTAGGGATCTGGTTAGAGCAAGCGTCTGACATATCAATGTGCTGTTTGTTAAACCCTGCCATTGATATGTTAAACTACCATTATAATTTCCTAAGCCCGCATAGTTGCTAAACACGTATATCCCTGTGTGGCTCGCGCGGCGCGCTTCCCCAGCAGCGCGTACACACACCTATGCGGGCTTAGGAACCCGCATAGGTGTGCGTACGCACGCCGCGCTACCCTGAGGAAGCGCGCCGCGCAACGCAGACAGGGATATACGTGTTTAGCAACATTATAATGAAACATCATGGGTACCTAAACCTAAGGGTACTTAAATTTAATGCAGCACATTGAGAATACCTTGAAATATGATTTAATGATGACTGGAACTTGGAAGTACCTAGATAGGGGTGTTAATTGACAATCGTTTTTGCCTGAAAGATTGAAAGAATTAAAATGTACTGGAATAAGCTGCCACCTTATGTTAAATTGTCAGATAATGTTATAAGTTTTAAAATTAATTTAGATAGATTCAAAAATGACTCTTCTGGCATGTTTCATCCTTGATTATAGATAAAATCGAAGGTAATCCTAACTACCTGCACCATAAAGAGGTTTTTAATAAATTTTTGCTTGATAACCCTCTTATAGCAAAACGAAAGGGCATAAATATTTACTCTCATTGAGGTTTTTATCATTGTCATTTATAATTGTACAACAGCGTTTTTATAGCATGTATCGAATTTTATATGCATGTATGGGTTAATAGCTCACCTTGTATCATTTAAATTATTCACATTCAAATGTTTTTATCGTTATCTGAGCTGATGGTGATAGCATGCTATGTGTTACAGTACCCTGTAGACTATATTTTCAATGATGACAGTTGATCGATTATGTTAATTCTGAGTACCATGTCAAGGTACATAATCAAATGATTAAGTGTTTTGAAGAATGATGTGCATTGAATCGTGTTGCCCAATTGGCAAAATCCTTTTATTTATTTATTTATTTCCAATAGACAGAGGGTATAAAGCCAACTTTCGTCGTAGTACTAATGGGTGTCTAAGTGCCTAACCATGGTGAACTCAGTGTAGATCCTTGCTGTACGGCATGTTAAACAAGGAATCGAAACTGAGGGGCTCTGTACAGGACATTGCTATTGCGACAAATGTGATTATACAGCCAAGTTTAGATTATGTTGCATTTATGTTATGAAACCATGAACACATTGTAACATGTGTTGAAATGAACGATGTAGTTTTGCGAAGAGTTTGTTGTGGAACTGTGTTGCTGTAAAGCAAAAAGTTTTATACTTTATACTTTACTAGCAGGCCCGTTGGGCCTGCAAATACACAGCTCACTCGGCGCTGCTACGCAGCACCTCGTTCGCAAATTTCGACCTATGCAATTCAAATCAACTAAATACTCTTTACCGCATCAAAAATTCCAATCAGATCAAAAGTTACAATCTCTGAGTGAGTTGTGTAATAGCAGGCCCGTTATTAATTTATTAATTGGCCAGCTAATACACAGCTCTGCACTCAGACCTCGCAAATTTCAACCAATACAATTCAAATTTAATAAAAAATCTTACCGCATCAAAATACTCCTATCCGTTCAAAAGTTATTAGAGATCGCGCAACGTAATCAAAACACCACTAACAAAAATGAGCGCGCGCGCAATTCTCCGTGCACGTGTCACCATGGTTACCCGCACAAATCGTAATGCGCGCGCATTCCGAAGATGTTTCCGCCGTTACGCACAAACAACAGAGGTTGCGAAATTATATTAGAGATGACAATAGTTAGGCCTCTAGAATTTGTCTAAGTTGCCAATGTTTTTTCATTGAATAGTTAGGCCTCTAGAATTTGTTTAAGTTGCCAATGTTTGTGAGCCTCAACTATTATTATTTATTGGCTCTTATTTGTTAAATCTGTTTTTCTCTGCAAAAATCCAGATTATTGTCCCTTAATGAATAGGCTTCACTAGAAAATATAAAGTATTGGTAGGTTATATTGAATCATTAAGTTATTAGAGTCTCCTGTTTATGTTTCAGACTGACTTTATTATCTTTGGGATACAAATACAGTCATCTTTGTATAGTCTAGCCACAAAACTTTCCAACAGCTCTTTCTTTAGTTTTTGACAGGATCCAATTGAGATACCTTTATCAGGGGGTCCTTTCCGAAACCGAACTTAAGTCAAAAAACGGACTTAAGTCAAAACTTAAGTAAAAAGTGTTCCCGAAATCGTACTTAAGTCAGGAAACTTAAGTTTATTTTCATACTTAAGTATTTTCGTTTAAGCCGGACTTATGCCAAAAAATTCACTTAAGTACGTACTTAAGTAGGTGATTTTTTACTTAAATTGCAAGTATGGTCTGGAGGTTACTTAAGTAGGAAAAATTACTTATCTCATGGTTGATTCTGACACAAGCTAGGGAACTAAGACGTCACAACTTTTCAAATTGAAAGTTCTTGCAATTCCATGGCTTTCAAAGATATCACAGGCACCATAGCTCACGATTTTTTGATTGCCTTCACCAAAGTTGAGTTTCTTATTTGAGTTAGGAGCCACACATACCATATTGCGACAGTCACGACTGACTGGTGTCAAGCCCGAGCCCCGAGTCCCGACTGGTGTCAAGCCCGACTCATTTCAGGCCATACCATACCGCACTTATAGTGTTCTAAGTTGTGTTGCGCGCGCAACACACTCACTGATGACATTACTTGCTTTGCACACAAGCTCACCTCCGCAAGACTTCCTTTTTTCTGCGTGAAACACTAATTGAATAAATGCGCGGCGCGCGTAGCGAAAGTAATGAATAAATAATGAATAAATAAGTGGTGTTTCGTTATTTCATAGTGCGTGATATGAAACGTTGCAAAACGTTAAGTGAGGACGTGAAATTTTACATGAAAAAGCTATGAAATCATGACGGGGCACACTGGTTAAATCACAGTTGGATCAGCAACACCGTTCTATTCCTTTCGCAAAAAGAATCCCCAAATTCGAGGTGGGCAGTGACTGGCATCGATCTCATGACCGTTCGATTCAAAATTGACGTCTTTATCCACTACACCAAAGGGGGTTTCGGAAATGACTTAAGTAAGAATTTTCAGACTTAAGTAGCGAAATTTGTGAAAAAAGTTGCGTTTCGGAAATGACTTAATCATTTTTTTCGGAAACGCCTAAGTTTTGTTTCGGAAATGCAAAATGAAAAGTAACTTAAGTAGGTACTTAACTTAAGTCGTACTTAAGTAAAGTTTCGGAAAGGACCCCCAGAGATCTAGACAGATCCAAAAAATCATAATGAGACACTTGAAATGATATGGTGTAATGAAACAATGTGGCACATAGACTTGTGACCATTTTGTGGGATTGAATGCATTTGATTGGTGCCCAACACTCCCCCAACCACTAGATGGTGTGTTAGTTTCATAAGCTTCAAGTTTATTTTGGAATTTGATTCATTAGTCCAGTGTTGGGAATTCAAAGCTTCATCTGGTCAAACTAGATCAAAAGATCAAGTCAACTGTCACATAAAATACTTTGATAACAAGATGTTAACAGTGACATGTCTCAGGCCCATATCCAGGGGAGGGCTGCAACTCTTTTGGAAAATGGGGACCTCCCAAAATTTTGCTCTTATTTATTACAGATATCACAATTTTTGTGCTATGATGATGCTAACATACTATGATATTTTTGTGTGTATGAATGAGTTGATATATTTTGGCCCCAAAAAGCAGTCCAGTAATGAAACCCTATTTTTCTAAATGTCTCCAGTGGCTGGGCCCCAATCCCCTGCTAGAACTTGCTCACTGTGCAGGGCCCTACCCACAAAAAATTCCTGGCTATAGACCTGACATGTCTACTTATGTTTGCCCCTTCTTTTTTGCTTTTGTGGTTTGTCCAGTGAGTCTGGTATCATCTTAAAAACAATGTATCATGGAATAAGAGCTAAGTAATTTGTAGCTTGATTTATAGAAACTTATAGGGTGCATAACTTTGTAGATGATAATTATGTTGATATATAACTTCATTGCAATAGTATTCTATTTTATGATGTCAGAGTTAGGTCCCACAGCAGTCACCCTGAGGTACTTCTATTCCAACAGCTGTAACAGCCAATGACAGGAATCGAAGGATTCAAGTAATCAAGCCAGTGACAGTTAAGGAAGTGTTATCCATACTTTCGTGGCCCGAGACTTCCCTGCAATGGGCAGCTCCTCATTTAACCCTCCCGCACAGTTTCCTGTACGCTCGGCTGAGTGAATCGTGTGGCTGCTTAGGTGAGAGTTCTCACCCTTAGCACGGTAGGCAAGGCCGGGAATCGAACCACCAAAAGCGCAATGTGCTATGCCCAAATTTGATTCAATTTGATTTTGATTTTGTTCAATCTTAAATTGCTGTAAATTCACATTTTTCCGTTAACCATCAACTCAGCATTGATTTAAATTGACCAACGTCTGTCATTGATTTATGAAGAGATGCTAACGGAAATAGCCTTCACGATGCAAGCCATACCCGTTCTCTATTTCCAGATCTTGAATTTCAAATGAAAACAGTAAACACTTCTTTCGTTCAAACACTAAAATGCAGCAATCAACAACGTATCAGAAAGTACTCGCATAGAAAGTTGATCATAATCTGCACGTGCAGAATATCTGTATCCATAGCAACGGCGCAACTAAGCCCAGCTTAGCCTTCCTTTCTCTTGATATCATCTTGGCAAGCTCAAATTTAATTGTGTATGGCGGCACAAACATTATTCACATGTGAATTCATTTTATATTAAAGATTGTGCTGCTGAGGGACTTTTAATTAAATTACTTAAAATTATTTTGAATTGACCTGGGATTGTCACTAAAATGCAGCCTGACCTTGGTAAGTCAATAAAATACAGCTTTATGTTTCTGTAAATAAGTTAAATACTCTTTTTATTTTATTCTTAACAGTATGCACGTTATTGAGAGTGTTATGAAATTAACTAACCAATTTATTTTCAGCATATTATTTGATATATTATAATTATTTCCTTAATGGGTGGCCTTGTTAACAGTCTTGATGATTGACTAAGTGCTGTCCCTCAGCACAACCGAGACGTTCCTTTATATAAATTATTGAAAAAATGTATATTGTAATTGTGCTGTAAAATTATATTCAAATTCAAAATTCAAATTCACCAGGGGAAAGCACCATATAGTGCAGTGCCCACCTGATTGAATGGAAGTAAACAGAGGTTTTTTTGTCTATATTCTTCTAAACATCAAGAAATTCAATGAATCCAGGCCAATTTGTGTCCAATTACTTTGTGTCCAATTGCTTTGCTAAATCAGAAATTTGAAGTAATTAATTGATTAATTTGGGTGAAAGCTCTGCTCATGAAAGAATTTATTCATGTATTTAAGTATCTATTACAAAATTGGTCTATATTTCAAGATCATTCATTTCAATTCAAATTTACATTTGGATTTATGACAAATTATGGTGATCAATCTATAAACTTACTTAAAAAGAGAAATAGGACAATGATTTTAAGGATCAATTTCCTTTTTTCTATTATGTAGATTTGTCTACCTCCATTATTTGAGAATGATCTAGGATGTCGTCATTTCTCTCCTGCGTATAAAGATAGTCAAGAATGGAAACATCAAAACAATCCAGGTTGGTTTAGATCTAGTTGCTTTGATAAGTTGACTTATCATAATTATATTTATCATGTAGTCAGACTTTGAAGTGAATTAAATGGAATAAAACTTTTACTGCAAAATGTCACTGAATATTTTTTGATTAAATGAAAGGTAGCTTCTAAGCTATGCTGAGGGAAAAACTCAAACAACCATAAAGACTTTTCATGAGGTTACTCTCTGCAGAAATAGAAATAATAATATCTAAAAAATTATCCTGAAATAAGTGTATTGGTTTCTTTCAAAAGTTACAATATTTCCAAATTATGATATTTATTTACTTCCTGTTCTGCTTCATTGGGTTCTTTCTGCCTTGCTTCACCTATCCTAAGAGCCTAAGTAAGTACTATGCTATACCCAGGTACACTATGCTCTCAACAGCAATAAGTTCCACCTTCAGCTTAATTTCCAATCCTCCTGACTTCTAGTGGTGTCAGATACTGGTGGTTCTTGTTGTCCTCCTTAATCCTAGATATTATTCTGCTTTCCTGTTGGATGATCATATGGAGTTTCTTTAATTTCAGGGGACACCATGCAGAATTTTGCTGGCTGTTGATAGAATTTGGAAAATTGAATAGAATAATAAATGGATTATAATTTAGTGGGTAAAATTTTGTGAGTGTGAAAATATGGGGAAAAATCTTCAAATTTCTCACTCCATAAATATCCCTTGTAAGGTACTCACTACAGAGTATGGAATTTACTTAAAATCATCAGAGCAAATTTATTGGTACTTAAAAGTTACATACATTGAAACATTGAGACAAGAAACGATATTAAGGATGGAAATGATGGAGTAGGCACTATTGTACCAAACTGTTTCTCTTGTATCGTTGTGTGCTTGATTCTTGAAATTACTTTCTCCCCTCCCTTCCTAGCACATAAAATAAGATATCAATTCATTCACTGAACATTGAATATCAAATAATATGAGTATGTGTCGTGTTTCAACTTGTTACACAACTTCTTACGAATGTTGAACTTGAACCTAGTTGCGGACAGTAACTTGACTCCGAATACTGAGTTACTAGTTGGTGGTGTTAATGAGGAGTCATATATTCTGTATGTATTTTCATATATATATAACATACAATAAGAGTCAGGTACCTTCCTCTCACAGTGTTCAGTGTCCAGAGTACTCATATTTTGTTATATATGTACGTAGGTGGGCTCTTCCTGTTCAATGATTTCACCTACAACTTGCAGGGTTATATAATGTCATGAACGGAATGCCGAATGCACTAAGGAAGAATGAAGTAACGCTCTATCACAATATATACAGTCATCTCACATCTGGTACGGCAAAAACAATATAAGAATATTTATATATTAGTATAGTAGCCAGCCAGTTATGAAATGAGCTAGCTAAGTTCTACTATTCACCAGTAACTACCGTAACCTTATTTAGCTTATAGGCTATTGTTTTAGATGAGTTAGATCATTGGAACCTGTTTAGGTTATATCACTCCTATGATGACTATGTTTTTAGTTACTGAACTGCAACTAATAAAGTAATACAGTAACACCTAATGAAGAACGTCATGGTAAAAAAATAGAATGTGATGCCATAAATCAACTCTAAAACCAAGTTACTTGCATCTGAATCTGAAAACAGTTAACTTCAATGATAAATTTCATAAGAAAAGTAGAAAATCCTGGAGTTAAAATTGTCTTTGAAGGAAATTGTATAGATTATAGGGATCTTAGAAAATACATCGAATTATGAGTTTTATGATTTTTAATCATTGTACTCCTCTATGAATCTCGACACCTAACACAAAGCACTTGACAGAACCTCCTGATAATAGGTGCTATTGTGAGCGAATATAATATAGCTATTACTCTATTAGAATATACACGCGCACAGTAATTGTAAGATAGAGTGCTAAGTATTTCGTTTTCTCCACTCCGCCACCCTGCTGGCTTGCCTTCAACACGTTTCATCAGCATGGCTGGATGCTATTTGTTCCTCCAAACACTACCAACATTCGTCTACACGCGATGTTACATCAATTACCAGTTTACTTGTCACTGTGTACACACTATCCTACACCCTCCCTCTCTCTCCTACCCAAGAGCAGCCCTTTAACCAACTCACATCCACGCCTTAGGTCACATGACTGTCACCAAGCCAACGGTTGCTAAGCAACGCTATCACGTGATAAGTCACGGGATCAACGTAGTACTCGGTATACACTGGCCGCCTGTCAACGCACAGCAAGTCACGTGACCTTTCAAACTCACGTCATGTTGGGTGTGTATGAGTGTGTTTTATGTGTGAGATTGTGCAGCAAGCTTCCTGCACACAACAAGCTTTGCCTGCCTGTGTGTTAGTTGGGGAGTGAGAGAGTGTGGGAGTAGGAAGTGTGTAGCTGTCACTGTAAGTTACACGCAGTGTGTTATCTTAAGAAGTGTTGAAATCTCCTCACATCTAATAATACATGGTGTGTAACTCCACAAACACATGTAAGCCTTACAATAATACACGGTGTTTTACGTGTACGTTTGATGTGCTAATTGGATATATGTGCATTTATAGTTATATATGTGCACGCGCTTTTAATAAGCTTTTTGGAAAAGAAAACTGACTTTTTGAAGAATTCTCAGTTAAAAACTGAAGGTGTTAATTAATCGTATGTGGTATTGATAAATTGTGTGTCGTTCAATAGAATTAAAATCAAACAGAAAAAGTTGAATTTGAATTGTCGCATATTTACTTATATATTATATTTACTTATTAATACTTATCAATTAAATGATGGATAATAATTCGCCAATAAAAAAGCGAGTTAGGTCTGATTTATTGTGTAATGTGTGTCTATAGGCAAATGCCAGTTCGCCTGAAATTGACTGAGTTCCATTTGCCAATTAAGAATTGCAAATGTTATGACACAAACCACATCAGCATTTATAATACGCTATTCCCCAAATCCCTCCTAAGCCCGTATTTCTATTCCGAGCTTAAATTTCAGTATATTTCCATCCATTGTAAGACTCTAATTGCTGTCATTTGTAAGACTCTTAATGCGTGTATTTTCATAGTACGTTGTATGCTCAAATTTCATTCTGTACTCATCAACACCAAAATCATCTATACATTTGACATTAATTCATGTGCTATTATTAAACATGAATGCAAACATATGTAAACATAAAATAATATTTTCTGCAATGTACATAAATCGCCTCAAATGAACATTTTTTCTCAATTTTTGCATTTGATTGATAATAAATTTCTGAAATTATTTAGGCACTTGTAAGAAGTCGTATAAATTATTGAATCTCCAGAAATAAGGTGTAAATATTTCATTCAGTCTCAGAAACCAAATCCTAAAGTTATAGTTTTATCATGAACCCTGGCATAAAAGTAAAACTGTAAAACCTTTGAAGTAAAATATTTTCATAAAATTACAGAAAAAAAGACTTATCAAGTTAGTAACCTTAGAACATTTAAATATATATTTTGTGATTCCGAAAGGATTCTGATTAATTCCGGATCTCTAAAATATTTTCTATATATAAAACTCGAGCTAACTAACCGATTTATAATTTCTCAACATTTACAACTTATAATGACAGTACAGTGTGTGAATACAGGACGCGTTACATTTTAACAGCTTTCCCTGTTTGTGTATGTTACAACAAGTTACTCTGATCACGCAGTTCAGATCTCATGGAGCTCCCGTTTTGATGTACACACTGTAACAGTATATATACTTAACATGGGCTGGAACAGTAGGCAGCTGAGAGTGACGTCATTATCATAGTTTAACATGGTGCATTGACGACGTGGCTGCCCCTATTTGCCGTGTACCGGACGTTGTAGGTCTGCGTTTTGAGGGAAGACCTACAGGATTCTTGTGAACGAATCCTGTCAAACATTACAAAATATGATAAGTTACATTTAAACTTCAGCTGCTCAGACAAACTGGGAAGAGGAGAGGGTTTCAGCCACTTCAAATGAGCTAATAAGCACTAGCCAATGATACAATAAGCACTAGCTAGTTTGAGTTTGTTGTCTCTAGAACAGACGACTTTGGTGTCACTTTGAGTCCCAATCTTACTCGTCTGGGAGCTACTTCAGAGGGGAGAGAGAGAGAGAGTGAGAGAAATGTAAGTCACTACTAAAAGTGACTTCTTCCTAGAGACTCACTAGAAGTGTGTAGAATGTCCTCACTTCGTCAGGGTACATTGAACGTGTGTCTATTATTATCGCTGATTACATCACCCGTTGACGAGTGACGTAATAGGTTGGACTTTTTGTAGCGCCGTAGTACTAGCAAGAATACTTTACAAGTGTAGTTTACAAAAACTTAGTTTAGTGATAAAGTTTACAGCAGTTATTTACAGAAGTTCTTTCAAAAAGTCGTCTAGTAGTCTAAGGAAGGTAGTTTACAAAGTTACACAAGTAGTAGTTCGTCACCCGTTGATAACATGTCATGCTCTGTACTTAGATCGGCAATGATCCCTGTGTGTGCTTGACAGTTCTCTGTTCGACATGTCAGGTCTTGTCATGTTGGTAAATCATCCAACAGGGCCGAGTGGGCATAATATATCCCGGGATAACACGTACACGGTATAAAGTGACGAAATGCTCCACAGTACAATGTACAATGTCATCAACTCACACAGCCAAAACCTCGGCAATGAAGTCATCAAATGACGTGTATTTCTTAGAAAGGCGTGAAATTTTCAGATGACATCATCACGTTACATATATTGGAATATGTGTGATGACATCATCATCTTACATATTGGTGCATGCTACATGTCATCACGCTATACACATTGGTAATAGTTACACTGTGCTGTAAACACCACTAGACACTAGACAGGGTCACACATCCCTGTCACACATCAAGACTTCAAGATTTAGTGTCATTATACCACTGAAGTAGCAGTAGTTGTAAAACTTATAGTAGAAATTACTGTTCTAGTGCAGTAACTTATGGTTGATAGAACTTCTAAAGTTTCAGGTAGATGAAAACATGAAACAATGTTCTCAATCAATTACAATTTCACACACCCTTGCTTGAAGAATGGTTTCATTGTTCTATTACACTTTTATCAATAAACACGGTTCTATTAAACTTGAAACAACGAATCCTGAGTTTTTACCCGAGATTCTCTTACAATCTTCTAAAACTACAATGGACACATTTCAAACCGTTGCAGTCTTCAATAAAATCAAAGTCGAAATGAAACTAAATTTGTTCAATTTATCTACAGAATAACAATCATAGAATGGCTTGATATGGTTAAAGTTTGCATTGAAAACTGTATAGTTATGTATAGTTGTAATATGTAGTTGTGTATTGTGTATCGAGTGTAACAATGTATGTTTGGGTGTACTGAGTATCAGATAGTTGACTGTACACTATCATAAGATGTTGTTATTAATCGCATTACCTGTCACTTGTCATGTTCTTATTGTCATGTTATTATTGTCACTTGTCATGTTCCGCCACTAAGTGATCTGTTATTATTGGAGAATGTTCGGCGCGTTCCCACTTGCAATGTATGACGTGTTAGGGTTGCGCGCGAAAAATAGGCTATCATCATCGGTCGTACGTATATTACCCACAGGTCCATTTGACATAGATGATTATGTAGGGTGTGAATTCAGAATTTAGCCTAAAATCGCGCAGTGATAAGTAAGTTTCAAGACGAATTGTTGGGAACTATGGGTGAGCAAGGCCACTAGATTAAGAGTCATTATTTTCCCATTCTAAAGTCTGGTATGATGACGTCACTTCAAAACTACGCATTCTTCCCTCCTCGGGCCACGTAACTTGTATAAAAAGTGTGGATGTAATTACCTCATTTCGTTACACGAATTACCTTACACCGAATACTAGGTTATTATTAGGTTACAGTCGCGCTCTCTCCCTGAATATTTCTAAGATAATGTCACGCCACAAATTTAGGTTATTAGGTTTACATATCATATTATGCAGGATGTTGTGCCAGGTTACACCTGTAGTATAGTGTCAATGCAGTACATCCAGGTTCAGTGTATAGAGCTACGAAGTACAGTGTCTAAAAGCTGCATGGATCGAAACATTGTGCATTGTGTAGATTGAACTGGGCATTGTGTACATTTCGCTGTATACATGATACACTGTATTTGTATTGTGTTTAAAGTTTACTGTTTATAAGGGGTGTGTAGTGCACACAGTATTTCACACTGGCATTCTAGCCTTTGCCGTCAAGCCGCTTGCAGGCAATTACTCAATTAGATCAAGGTATGTTAACGTACTGGTCAACAATAAAATATGTGTGCATTATTAAACAACGAGCAACCTGTGAGCTGTATGTTGTTTAAAATGTGGCGAAGAAATTTGGAATATTCGCATTTTATCACTATTTATACAGGACGCTTATATTATAGAGAGCAGACAACAAACATAGAACTAACATAATAACGAGAAAATAACGATTGATAAATTAACACCTCCAAGAATAAAGTACAGGACTGAGTAGAATAATAAGAAAATAAATAACGTTAGAAATTTTACTTTTACCGGGCCTTATTTGGGATCATCACTTGTCATTTTATGATCCAATCTGATGCTCAGAATTTAAAAACAGTCGCATTTTCTGGAGCACGAGACAATTTGGGAGTCCGGGGTTGTATCTTCATCAGTGAACATAACTTCCCCGAACAAAACTCCCCTGACATTGGTATATACGGCCGACTCTGCGGTCTGCATCCTGAGGTCTGGGGTTGAGGTTAGGTAAAAGGTTAGAGTTGGGTTAGGTTAGAATCTGGTTTAGGATTAAGGATAAAAATAATTCAATAAGGATTAAGTATAAAGAACTTGTTGTCGTTGTCATCAGAGGTTTTAGCGGTGATTCGTTACTATTATAGGCATGTGAAAGACTTTTATTAAGATCTCCGAAAACACTTCATCGATGATATTGACGAATATTTAACTAAATCAATACAAGCTCAGAACAGCAACTAACCTGTCGAACACTTAACATTTCCTGTTCAATTATCAATAAAACATACATCTTCATTATTTGCACATTGATAATATCGTACATAGAGCACAAACTTCAGAGCATCCAAACCAAGATTTGGTTGCGAAGTTAGTTGGCTTGATGCCAGAGAAGCTACAATGTGACTCTCACCAGAGAGAGAGAGAGAGAGACAGGGAGTGATAATTTGAGCCAGGATACATTATATGTGTGACTTAGGTAGCACCCAGGTGGCACACCGTGACCAGGTGGTGTAATTCTGATACTTTGTAACTCTCCTTTCTACACCCCCGGGGCCTCATTCCACCCATACACAGGAACGTGTATTGTCTGCACTGTTCTGTGTTTACTATTGTCTACAGTGTCGGTAGACACTGGACAGTGGACTGTCTGGGTTATTCATGGGGTACATTTAATACACAATATGATGGATGGTAGGGTACAAAATACACTTAACTGTTGGAAATTTCACAAAACTGTCTTATCTTTGATGTTGGGAAACCTGAACGTTAGATTAAAAACACAATATTTTAACTTTTATAAAATGAACTTAGTCATCTTGAATAATAAATGATAAAATTGATAAGGAATATAATATGGTGCGATGCTTGAGCATTTGAAGTGTGATCGGAGCTCTACGCTTGGCTACAACAACACTACTTTTCCTACTCACGGTTATATTATTTCCTATGTCAACATTTACCGATCCTAACTCCTGGATCATATTTCACTACTGGTACGGTGTTGTCAGTTTATGTAGGACCATCTATACTCTGCGTATAGGAAATTGACGCATTGCTCCGCCTATCCACTGCCTATCACGTGATCATCTCTCATTGAATCTGACGTTACCAACGTCAGATTCCACCTTTCAACCGTGTGATTCCGGTGTATTTGGTATGGCACAAAAGAGATCACGTGAGAGGAAGTGGGTTGACTGAGCTATGAGCCAAATTCCAATACACAGAATTTAGCATACTCATGATCATAGGCTGTACTTTCGACAGACATTGAGTAAAATGATCTAGATTATTTATTATACGCTATTCAAAAACCTGCATTGCATTGGATGCAGAAATTCTCTGCTTCGTTGGTAAGAAAGTGTTGATATTTTGAGGAGCATAAATCATAGTTAAAAAGTTAAAATGATAGTTATTCCCGTAAGTTTACTAGGCCGCGATGTCAGTGAACTGCGTCTCCATCTACAGTGTAGAATGTTAATAAAATTAATTAATCTAAATTAACATCGAAACACGGCACATTAACTACGTGTGTAGACTGTAGAGTGGTTGTTATTGACACGGGACAGTTGCAAGAAGCTTTTGTGAGTACAATTCATCTACAGCCAATGAATCACGTGGAATGACGGTCTAACAGCCAATGAAACACGTGGAGTGTGGAGCGAGGGTCCCAGACAAAAGAACGTGCGGATTAGAAATGGTTGCCGTACTGATGATTGGATTGAAATGATTTCCCACCTGATATCATTGAAATCAGTTTGAAGGAGAATACCAGTTTGAATAAGAATGAGATCATTTGAACATGATGAAGACACATTCGCTGTTGGTGATTTAATTCTGTAATCCGTTTTCCCGATGATACTCAGTAGTTTGTACGAAATACCTATCAACAATCCTCTTGACAACACCTCAAATCCTAACTCGACTTGTAATCGGCGGGGGTAGACTTGCATATGATGATAATATGTAATTCAGTAGGTACACATTAACGCTCAATCTAACAGTGAATTCGTTGTCACTCTCATGTGTTGAAGGCTACCCGAGTGACAGCATTATCATTGTTAAAAGTATGCAAGAGATGACCTGAAACGACCTTAATTGTATTTGCGGTCTTCACAGTGCTAACAGTATTTAAAGTGTTGTCACAGTGTCTAAATGTGATAATCCAATGAGTGTAATGTATATACCTACCACTTCGTGTACATTAGCCCTCCTGGACAGCAGCCTAATTGGTGGTATTATTACCATATTAGGTCATCAGTACAGGTATGTCGAATGTTATATGATATATTTCATGTCCAAAATGGGTATCCTTTATAGCATTTTGTTATATTTCATGTCCATATTAGGTCATATTACCCGGTAGCAGGCAGAGAAATATGAGGATTTACACAATGAGTTAACTCCGGTAAACCAGGTGTCAAGGAGTAATAATAACGCTCCTATAATGCTCTCTTCTTCTGAATGAAAGGTACATTGTACTCCAGTGATGTACCATGAAAAATTTGATTAAGATTCGCTGTAACAGCATGTATTAACCAGTCACGTGATTAGATAATAGCCTCTCTTCGAGTGAGATTAAAGCACTCCGTGAGTCAATTTTTCAACCATCTGCCATATATTCAAAACATAGAACCATGACTCATGAATGCGAGCATTTCTGTTATTGGTACACTATCAGTACATTTTAACATTCTATCACATACGTATTATAGCTCATCTTTAGTGAAATCAAGTCAGAAGGAAATTAAGATCGAGAGTACCTACACATAATTGGACTCCGTTTACATAGGAACCAAGGAAGCCAGAATAAATCACTTAGCTACCTTGGATCTTCATTTGTCGCCATTACTCCTCAAGCGTGCGGCAATTATACCGCTTAAAATCCACTATTAAACGTTCAATTTACTGTGTACACTCTGTCGTTCTCTAGATAGGTAGCTGCTTGATGTATAGAAAGTGTGTGTATAATGTATACCACCGTGTACATTGGGACCTGGGTTATTGATGTGTATGAAAGTACTGAAAGCGTTGACTTAGTATTCAAAATTTTATTGATGAAATGTGAACTGTAGTTTTGTGTGGAATAAAGGAGTGAAGGTATTGATGGACTCGTTAAAAACTAATTGTTGAAGTCAGTTGTGATATATATTGCTACATTGTACGTCAATCTATAATCATTTTGTCATGACTCATAATTCGTATACAGATGGTAAACAATGTGTACAGTACATCGTTTATACTTGTATTATACGTGAACTGTATTTCATGATGATAACTGTGTGTGTTACACTCCACACCCACAATCCTACCTGTCATCACACCAGCCATTGTGAGGGATTACAGAGTGGTGAAGTGTAAACTGAAACAATCCCGGTAGTTCACCGGGTTACTGAGTTACTGACCTCTCTAAGTGTAAACTATAATAGTATAATGATTAATGTGGTCCCTGTGTTGTGTGTCTTGAAATTGATGATAATAGTACTGATTAAACATAAACAGTGCTCCTTCATGAAATTAGAAATACTTACACCAGTTTTCCTTACTACCAGTGCTCCTTCATAATATCATTAATTCGGTCTTTCGGCGTGGAGGGTGGTGTAGGGTGTTATTTGTTTCAGAAGGAAATTCAAAACAAATGAGATTAATTAATTCGTGATACTCATAATGTGACACTCGTTTAAGTTAGTGTTCTCCTGTTACAACTAAAAGACTCTTGCAGGGCGCGCGTGGAATGTTTTGAGGATAAATCAAAGCTTTGAAGTGACATTCTATCAGTTAGTTGCAATGTTTAGGTTCTAAACACAATTAGAAGGAGAGAAACAGTTGCACTAGATCTATATATAGACTTAAAGAATAATTAATTCAGATGATTGAATTGATGATATAAATTTTACCGAAGCCTGAGCTTTCGAATTTTTTCTTATCTTCAAGTCCTTTCTTCCCATTCTTTTGGAAAGAAAGTACAAGAATTGATTAGAAAGAAGAAGATTTATACCTGTTTTCTGTGTCAAGATATTTTGTTTTATACTTGTTTGTCCTTACAAATTACTGCCTCTCTTCATAACCACAAAACATATACAATGTTTACTATAATGTAAAAATCACGTTTTGTTCACCATTTTCACGGCGACATTGTGACGTAATATCGTGACGTTGTTCTACGTTGATTGATGAATAGATGAATAAACAATGGTTAACGCTGAAAAAGTAATACAACAGTCAACAATACATGTTTTTTCTCAGAACTTTGTTTTGTATTATTATGCATCATATAAATTATTTTAACCGGCCTCTTAAACCGACCTTTCAAACCCCCAAATCGCCTGATTTTTCAGCCATTTGGTCAATATTCTTGGAATATGCCTTTATAATGATGTTTAACTAAACGTTATAGAATAGCCTATACAGCAAATATCAAATTGACCCAAAAATTTGTCATTTTACACAAATTGCCCTGCTTTATTTTTAAGTTGTTCTGGCTGTAACAATATAACTGGCCCTCTGGATCGAAATTGAAATGTAAATTTGGTATTATATATTGATGAATAAGGACTAAGAAGGTAATTATTTAAACGTCAGTTCTTTAGTTGTGACCAGTACAGTGTGCACTCTTGATTAAAGTTCCATTCCATTAATATATCAATAGATTGTGCTTTTGAGATCCTGTGTCAAGTGTCAAATTTGCCACTGACTTGTCAATGTTGATGAGATTGGTTATGGAATTCATTGAATGTCTGTGCGTTTAAAATAAAGTGACAATACATTTCATCGTGTTGGAGTGATATCTGTCACTTTCTAGAGAATGTGTGGCGAGTATCTGATATTTACATCGAATAAAATTCACGAGGTTTATTGGCGTATCAATGGTTAGGTGGTTGAGAGCGAAAGATCCAAGTTCAAATCCCTTGCACTTTCCTCATGTACTATGGGTGAAGGATACCTCAAACAACCACACTGTTCACTCAGCCTAGTGTACAGGAAACTGTGCTGGAGGGATAAATGAGGAGCTGCCCAGTGAAGTCTCGGGGCGAATGAGTAGAGGATGGATTACAGTTTCTTAATTTCATCACTGGCTTAATAACCTCGAATCCTTCGTTTCCTGTCATTGGCTGTGCAGCTGTTGGAATAGAATTAGTACCTTGTAAATAAAGAAATAAGAATTAATTAATCTATGCCACGTACACAATACGCATGATACATCTAGATCTTGTAGGAGTAGGGGTGAGTAATGTATTAGAATTACTTCGTTTCTTTTGGCACGATCTCCTGTTTGGGTATGTCTAGTAATCTCGTATATGCGATCTGTTATCGAGAGAGAGACTATAGTCACACTGCAGCCCGCCAGTAGTCTGCACTGTGAGTAAAAATAATATTGCTATGTCCTGTCAAAGAACATTTCATAACTGTAATTAAAAATACTGTAGCATAAAAATAATAAATTCAACGTTCAATATTCAGGCCGCGCATATTTGAACTTTCTCACAAATATAATAATAAATTTCGACACTGCAATACTATGTCCTGAGTTCAATGTATTCGTGTATGTTTTACATTACATACTATAAAGTTCTCTTCCACATTGTGAAATACATTATATTCTTCTGTCTGGTTTTTCTTTATATGATGATTGATGTATTTACGTAATTATTATGCGTATATCTGAAGTTAACTGATTGCATGTTTATATAAGACAGTAATTATGTGGAGTAGATTATATAAAAGAACTGTCTTGTGTCTGTACAAATTACAAGTTAATTACTGCACTGTAGTTGCGTGTAGTTGGATTAAAGAGTTTTAAGCTCTATTTTAGCCTCACACGCTGACAGTACGATTTCAGAATAAATAGTTGCTCAAATGAACAATAATTTTCATGAACGGTCCAGTCATTTAGCTATCCACTTGTTTCATTATTGTGAATCATTGCACACAAGAAGGACCAGCAACCGCTATTAAATTGACCGCGTGCAAAGCATGGCTCTGCGAACAAGTTTAAAGATACATACGTGTGCTGGCCATCCCAGTACACATTATACTATTAAATGTACATTAATTGCATAATCCATGCACTCAGTCCAGCACACACACGATGACGCTATACACAGATAGTACTTAGCATTTCATATAATGTCACATGCATTATATAGGTACGCGCATTATGGGCTTGTTAATGCGTACACACGCGACAAAATAGAATGAAATGAAACGAATCTGAATACAGAATACTAATGAGTAATGGTGCCCAAATAGAAATAAGAAATCTATAAGTTTAGATGTTTAGGATTTAACTTTATTATACGATATGAATGGAAATCTATAGTTTAATTAGGTGAAAGATGAAAGAAGTGCGCTTTTGAACCTGATGAATATCAATGAAACTTTGAACTAACTATTCACTAACTTTCTCCCTGTCACATTCTAACTAAGCGTGTCTCTAACTGACAACCTCTTTCAGTTCAAATACAACACATTGGTTAGTGAAGCATGTCAGATAATCAGAGATAGGGAACCCGGAGCCGACCAGGGCGATATTAAGTAACTTTTATTATATAACGATCGTTATATAATTCTTGCTCCGATAATTTTTGTTATATAACGGCTTCAAAAATGGAGTTTAGGGGTCAATTAATAATTTTCATAAGATTTTAAAATTTTCGAAACACAGGGTGTGATAATTTTCAGGTGTGTGATAACTGTACAGTTATCACACCCCTCAAGAACAGTTAACACACTCTTCCAAAATTATCACACTCCAAAAATTAAAACTTCAGGATTTTCGATTCGTATTTATTGACTATTTAAAATCATTTAAATCTGACTCTTTAGTCAATGCTGACACTCTATCACGATACACCAGTGTATACATCTTACGTTATCTTGTTTATGCATTCACCGTTCACGTTAGTCATTATATGAGCCACGCACGCACGTGCCAGTAAAGCAGTAAAACCACTTGCTCTAAATCAATACACCAGTGTGTACATATTACGTTATCTTGTTTCATATGAGTTTATGTATACTTGTTTGTCAGTAAATGAGCCGCGCACCCACGTGCCAGTAAGACAACTTGCTCTCACTCCATTACGGTACATCAGTGTATACGTATTAGGTTATCTTGTTTTGGTTTCATGAGTTTATGTATACTTGTTGGTCATTATATGAGCCGCGCACCCACGTACCAGTAAGACCACTTGCTCTCACTCCATTAGGATACATCAGTGTAGCAGTGTATACATTTGTTTTGTTATCTTGTTTTGTTTGGTTTCATGAGTTTTTGTATACCCGGCAGTCGATATATGAGCCGTGCACCTACTTACCCTCACTACAAGTCTACAATTTGCCTACAAATGTGCATACGTTACGGCGTTACACACTTACACAGAAATGATCTTTCAATTTTGTTTTGATGTTGCTACACATTTCGACAATCACTTTATAGTACCTAGTTGAATCAAAAGATATGAGCAAAGTTCATAAAGATTCCGTACTTACGTTTTATGCATACTTTGAAGGCAAATTTAGATATACATAGCAACTCTTCACCATCTAATCTAAGATTCCTGGCCAATCTTGATATTTTCTAAGTCAATTTCTGGCCCTCTACTCTCTAGTTCAAACGGTTTTTATATTGAAAGGCTTCTAAATTTGCTTTTTGTTGGAAAAACCAGTGTAGATCTCCGCCCGTTTCTCACGTTATATAATAGATTAATCAAACACCCTGAGGATACGTTTATATCAATTATCACACTCGCCTTCGGCTCGAGTGATAATTGGAATTATTGCACTCGCCTTCGGCTCGAGCAATAATTTGAATTATCACACTCGCTTCGCTCGTGTGATAATTCATATAAACGTATCCTAAGGGTGTTTGATTATCCTATATTAGCCAATTTTGAGGGTACTTACTGAGCTGTAATATAGTAACTCTTGACATTTCAGACCACCTTGCAGTTCATACACGAATCACGCTAGGAAGTAGCACTGCTGAGTCACGTAGAATGAGTATTAAACGTAACATAGAGAAAGTAGAGCAAAGAGTATTTAATGCTGCAAACGATACGAAATTTAAAGAGCTGATAAGTGAGACTTGGGAGGAAGCATTAAATGAAAACTTAGACGCGCAGTCATCGTACAATAAGTTTAATGAAATATACACGAAACATTACAACACAGCATACCCACTCCGATCAGAACACATCCGACGACGAAATGAGCGAAGCAATCCTAAACCATGGATTTTGCCATGGCTAGAAGACGCGTGTGCTAGAAAAAACGATCTTTTCCATGCCTTTGTTAATAAACCAAGTCCTGAAAGCAAGGCTAAATATGATAAAATGAACGCATTCTGTACAAAGCATGTAGATCTAGCCAAATGTAAATACCATAAGACGTATTTCGAGGAATATCATGATAACTCACGTAAACAATGGCAAATGATAAATAAGTTGCTAAATAGAAAAGGTAAAGGTGATACCATGATAACCAAGCTTATAGGACCACAAGGAAATGTCGTTTCCAACCAAAACGAAATTTCCAATAACTTCAATGACTATTTCTGCAATATAGCCTCTGACCTTAAGAAAAAATCTGTTCCTCCAGAATCGCCTCAGTCTGGTACAGACAGTGGTTTCCTTAAATGCCCCGTTAGTAAGACAATACATCTCAACGATGCCGACGCGAGCGAGATACATAGTATCATCAAAAACTTTAAGAATAAAGCCACGCGCGACACGAAAATTAGCTCACTCAAGATAGCAACGAGTTCTATACCTTCACAGACGCTTTGGCAGGCGTAGTCAACAAATCGTTTCGTGAAGGTATCTTTCCTGATGAGCTAAAAATAGCGAGGGTGACGCCTATTTATAAGGAAGGATCTAAATCGGACGTTAGCAACTACAGGCCAATCTCATTACTAAGCTCATTTTCAAAAAATTTATGAAAATTAATGCACGTTCGACTCATGGAATTTCTAGATTCTAACAGCTCCCTATTTGAGATGCAATATGGTTTCAGACTGCAGGTCATGTGAGCATGCTCTGTTAAAAAGCCCAAGACATGCGCTTCTCAATTCTTTGAATAATAGGCAAATATCAATTTTACTACTTATAGACTTCTCGAAAGCCTTTGATATGGTTGACCATAATATCCTTCTGAGAAAACTGTCCCACTATGGAATAAGAGGCCCGGCCCATGACTGGTTGAAATCATATCTAAGTCATAGAAAACAGTTTGTATGTGTAAACAACATCGAATCGACCATGGGGACATAACCTTCGGGGTGCCTCAGGGGTCAATTCTAGGTCCCTTATTGTTTATTATCTATTAATGACATCCCAGAAATATCAGCGATGGCTAAGTTTATACTTTACGCAGACGATGCGAATATAATAGTGACAGCTGATAGCATAGAAGACGCATATAGTGAGCTACTTAGACTAGTCGATCAACTAATTAGATGGGTGCATCTAAATGGTCTAGCACTTAATCTCAAGAAAACTAAGTACATGATATTTTCTCGGAGTAAAATAAGCTTACCTGACCCCTTAATAATTTCAAAAATACCTATAGATAGAATGACAGAAACACGGTTTTAGGAGTTATAGTGGATGAATCTCTGAATTGGTCACATTACCGTCAAAACAATTTTATCAAAAATGTCGAGATACATAGGAATAATGTACAAGATTAAAAAACTCCTGCCTCTAAAAAGCGCGCTTACAGATCTATCACAGTTTTTGTACAATCCTATTAAAATTTTGTTCTGGGGTGGGGTTTCAGCTGTAAAATCAAATATTGAGGCAATTTTCTGTAAACAAAAGAAAGGCATGCGCGCCGTAATTCCCGGGTTCATAAAAATATTTTTATAAGGATGGAATAACTCCAGGGCATACTAAGGAATATTTCAATAAATATAAGATCCTAACGGTATAATATTGTAGCTCTTTAATGCTATATTGATACGCATAGACATAAACATTACCCCTGCCCTGGCTCCGAAGTCGATAATAGAAACTATCTCTTGACGACAGTCCTGAAATAGGATCCAACCATGAAGACTGCGGTACGTATAAACTTGTATAACACAACCACCTACCGCAACTCTTTGTTTTTCAAGGGTCCCATATACTCTACCCTTAAATTAGTTAATGACCTTGCTAAAGAAAACATGTATATGTAAGATCTTTCAGGAACAGATTAAAGGCTGCTATAATCGCCAAACAATGGGGAATCTTCCATATGGGACGAGTAATTTTGTACTTTATGATTATAAGGGTCTGCGGTCTGTGGCATCAAAACGAAACACCACCAAAGTTAATTACACTCAGTTTTTTTGTTAAATACACTACAACTGGCAGTAAAATCTAGAAATTGTCTCGCTGTAACAGAAATAGTTCCGCAAAAATTATGGGTATTACGATTAACCTTAATAGATCCTTATCTCCTGGGGGTCAAAAATTGCCAACTTAGTTAGTACAGCAAGAGCCATTTGTTAGTTTGTATAATCTACCTTTAATTTATACGATTTTTGTCGTCAGCGAACTGCACGCACAGATAATACAGGTCTACTGTCTAGGTCATAGGAAGAAAACGGATTAAGAAATAAGGCTTAGGCAAGTCAAAATAAGCTGTAAGTTTCCAAATTAAAATTTTAAATTTTAATTCTTGTATAACAGAGTGTTTGATTGTGTGAGTATTGAATCAGAGTATCAGTATTATATTCCATATATTTTGATTTACATTATCTTTCTTGTCTGTAAAGTGGGCAAGCCTCCACGGAGGTTTTCAATCCAATCCATAAGCGTGCAATAATTTGTAACAGTGCATGACCGATTTGATTGTTTGTTTTGGCATCATTTCTTGCTCATCGTGCAATAATTCAATGATAGTGCATTTGCAATTAAAATGCTCATGCAAATAAGTTGTTCGAAAGTGCAATAATTTATAATAGAGCATTTTGCAATTAAAATGCTCATGCAAATAAGTTTCTATTATTGCACTCCTAAAAATTATGCCTGAATAGTTATGAGATGATGATTATACTATTATGAACCCTCTGACGTTTTCTGTAATATAGCCAGACCCTTGCCTAATCGGGTATTAGGTTAGACCCTCGCCCTACGGGCTCGGGCTTAAAACCGGATACATCCCTCGAGTTAACGCCCTCTGGAAGCATCCCAAAATGGACCCGATAGGCGAGTGTCTATGCATTTTTATACATAGATTCGTCCGGGTTATTGCGTGAGGGTTCAGCCAGCGGGAGGATAAAAAATAGAGCGATAGACACGCAGGCAGAATCCCTCTATCAAATACATTTATTGTCTCTATCACTTATAGTTTCAGTGTATTTGTACTCCTTTCAAACAACGCGCACTTTTAGCAAATGTATACCAAATCAAATGCAAATGTTTCGTTCCCGCGAGAATCTCCAAACATGTAATTAACGTCCCACGTGACTCGCACACGTGCCACTGTTACATTGTACTAAATCATGGTCACGTGTTGCGTATGCGCACGTGCCACTGGTTTCTGAGCACTATCCTTCAGCAAACGGTTTCTTATTTCTCATTCACAGTTTCTGTTTTGTTTCGCCGTTCTGGCTCTGCTTTTGTTTATATGGCGAGAAAGTCCATTACCTCTTTCATGCTCTGCAGATTATATCGCAAATGCCCTTATTCGTTAAAATTACTTTTGTTGGCTGATTCTTTGATCGATATTGTTTTGTTGTTGCATTTTTAATTGTACACAATGCTCTTTGAAACATACTCCTGTTTAATTCATTAAATTATCAATTATTTCTGTTCATGAACCATCCTTCTCCTTCAGTGATTGCTGATTATTTGTATCATAATTTTCATTGTTTCGTTCCTTTTAGTAAACAAATCGTTTTATTCTAGAAGGCGTATCGTAATTAATTTCAGACTTATTCATACTGGTAACATGATTTGTAGCTGCCACCGTGTCCCCCATGACCAATTTATCATATACTATTTAGTAGTGATAGATTCATTTTTCACTTTTTCATAAGTCAAATTGACATAAAATAGGTTTTCATCAAAAGTGCAATAATACTTATAATAGAGCATTTTTGCAATTAAAATGCTCATGCAAATAAGTTGGAATCGAAAGTAATAATTTATAATACAGCATTTTGCAAATTAAAATGCTCTGCAAATAAAGTTTTAATATCGTTTTCCTCACATTGGTATACACACAAAAGATGGCTTGGATGCGCTAATTACAGTTAGCATTGCACTCGGCTTCATACTCGTGCAACCAACTGTTATCGACCGGCTGCCGCGTGACGATAACCCAAATTATTTACCTTCGGCTTCAAAGCATATGCAATAATTTTATTGGCGCATCCTGCCATGGCTCTAAGCGTATATTGTTACGATGTTAGTTTGAATATAATAGTTTAGATTTATTTAGCATTGTTTAAATTAATTTAGCTTAAATTAATTTATAATAGTGTATTTTGTTTAGTTCAACTTAAACGTTAGTTAAATGATCTGAATTTAAGTGTACATTGTTAATTGGCTTGAATTTTAAGGTAATAGTTCATTCGATATTACCAGCCTATTCACTCTTTAAACATCCTATCACTTGTTGTTGACAGTGATTTTTACTATGTTTCTACGAATGAACTTCACTGGACAGGATAACACTGGACAGGATAACCATCTTATTTACTAAATGATAATCTCGTTTTCAGTTACAGATTATGGGTTGTTTAAGCCTGATGAAGACTCTAAGAAGGGGACATGGCTAGACCCCAGGAGAGCGCTCGAGTACTATCTCTTTAGGGCTGGGGTAAGTTATTTTTACGATAATGATCAACATAAAACTATTAACATTTTTGTGACATACCCGCCACAGTACTTACTACCTGTGACAGAACTTATCACAGTTCTGACTTCTGTCACAGAACCTGCCGCAACTGCCGCGATTTTGGGAAAAAAAACCAATCTTGGACAACCTTTTCGACATGGTTTTTTAACGAAATTCTCTGACGAAAAACCCTTTTTCTTTGGGGGGGAAAAGTTTTCCAAACAGACTATTGTATCAAAAGCACATTCCCCCAAAAACACGAACACGAGACCTCGGGTTTTTGGGATAACTTTAGAACTTTAAGACATATAAACCTTATAAAGGAAAATTTTTGGAAAAACCCCTGGAAAATTTTTATTACGGTGTGTTTCTTTCCCAGAAGAATACCGTCCATCAAATAACCAAACTTTTTTCCCCTTAACACAATAAACCTCACTGGGGGAACGCAACTTTTTTTCTAAAAATTTTTTGGATATAATTATGTATTTTAGGATAGATTTGTAATACCCCTGTATTTTGAAAAAATTCACCCTTAAAAAAAATCAAGAATAAAGGTTTTATAAAATCAAATTTGATAAAAAAGTAAAATTTTTTATCTTTGAAAAACTTTTTCATGGACAATGAAAAATTTGAATACCGTCCATCAATGCCATAACACAACTTTTCCCAGTTATTGATAACCACACCTCTTCTACTAAAAAACTGCAGGCAACAGCTACCATCTTATAACTTTAAATAACCAGGATATAATTATGTATGTGTCAGCATTAGATTTGGTACACTACACGCGCCATAATTATGAAAGATTCACTGCTAAATACAAGAATACACGTTTTTCTGAAATTCCTCAAATTAGATAAAAAGTCAAGTGTGTATATCTATAACCAGAAGCTATTTAATCAGGACAATGACAAATGTACACTACACGCGTTTCTTACTGATGACGTTTATTACCTGCTTATAATACACATGTAACCTACTGCCTGTATTATATATGTACCTACAATACCTTGTGGTTGCATCTGATCCAGGTTCGAATACTGCGGCTAACTGTTTGCCCTCGTATTGTTCTCCTCTATAGTTTGTTGGACCTTGTACCTGCATAAACGATAACGTACCCTATCTACTCCTTCATTATTACTCATGACAAGGCGTATATATTTATGAAATACACGATACCTCTTACTTCATTATTGATGGCTCCAAATTAGACAGGAATTTCTATTGTTGTCGTTTGGCGCACTTTAATTTCATCTATTCTGCTATGTCGGTGCGCGCGGACGCTCGTTCAGCTAATGCTGAACGGATGTGCTTTGTGAAATTTTCAATTTTAATCTAATGTAACCACACACACTTGTGCATTCAGCTTGACTTTGCGCGCGCGTGACGCGCGCACATGTTAACTAAAAACCCCCCAAAAAATTAAAATTTGACTCATGACATTTCAGGATTTAGTCGTTATTATCGAATAACAGGATTTTATTCCAATATAATAAACTCCAATTCAATGTTTACGTAGTACCAAGGGCTAACCCTGACCCTCCCCACTTCTTAGGACCAGTTAGAGTACCGCAAGAAGATCCGACCGCTGCGAGTTAAAATGTTGGACGAGTCAATCAAAACCATCCTTATTGACGACAGTCACAACGTCAAGGATATCATCAAGACTATCTGCGAGCGGATCGGTATCAACAACCCTGACGAGTTCTCGTTGGTTGTAGAGAATGTACAGGCTGAAGCCGACCCTAAAACTGCTACACTACGCAAGGTAAGTACTAAGTGGTAAATGCTGAATTGTGAAGGGGTTTAGGCGTTTTCTTCATTCATGAACTAGCTAAAAGAGAGGTATATAACAGTAATAAGTAATAACTTGTTTTTACAGCATTTCATAAACTTTGCTATTGCTTTATACGACCTTTTTCTATTAGACGGACAAATCATCATTGAAAGAAATCCCAAAGCACCCACCCTTACACCACCCCGATATCTGCAGGACAAGCCGAGTGGGTTACAGGAACGTGATCGTAAGAAGATGGAGACCCTCCGTCGGAAACTCCACACAGACGACGATATCCTGTGGCTGAACCACGAGAAGAGCTTGCGAGAACAGGGCATCCCTGACGAACAGATGTTGCTGCTGCGGAAGAAACTGTTCTTCTCTGATGTTAACGTGGACAGGAACGATCCTGTGCAGCTTAACCTTATGTACATTCAGGTGAGTTTCAGTGATGAGGGTTGCATCTTTAAACCCCCAACTTTCAATCTTATCTACATTCAGGTGAGTTTCAGTGAGGGTTGCATATTTTTCCTTGATACCCCAATATTCGCTCCTCTAACACCACTTTTAAGTCTGGCGAATAGTTTGCTTCCCCCAATTTCTTGAAACCCCTGTCCTAGCTCTAATAAAACCTGTTACATATTCTAAGCACTTCTCATCTAACAATCATCCCACCCATTCCTCCTTACACGACCTCTTCCTTCCTCCTTACACAACCCCCTCTAACGCACAGGATAACACATGTGTGCTGAACGGAACGCACAAAGTATCAGTAGAAGACGCCATTGAGTTGGCTGCAATCCGGGTGCAGGTGCAGTTCGGGAACCACGACGAGAGTAAGCATAAGAAGGGTTTCTTGGAGCTGAAGGAGCTGTTGCCGGCAGAGTACCGCAGGTAATTAGGGTCATATTTGCCCTGAACTGTAACTTTATCGTATCATTTAAACGTTTTAACCCTGCTTGTAACGTTTTTTGGTAGCTTATAGGTTCTAGATCCACCAAAAACAACTTTCCACAGGGTGCCGGGTATCGAGAAGAAGATATACGCGGAACACAGGAAGCTGATTGGTATGACGGAGCTGAACGGAAAGCTGCGGTACATCAAGTACTGCAGGGAGCTAAAGACCTACGGAGTCACCTTCTTCTTGGTCAAGGAGAAGATGAAAGGTAAGGTCGAATGGTTTAGTGTTTATGTACTTGTTGGGGTCGATACTACTATTGAGCTAAACTCCCAAATCCTTGAGAAACCCGGTCAAGTGCCATCCTGAGACGGACAAATTCAATCATGATTTTCTGATTTACCCAGCTAGTGATTATGGAACTATGCAACACCCTAGGCAAGAACAAGTTGGTGCCCCGGCTGCTGGGTGTAACAAAGGAGAAGGTGATGAGGGTGGACGAGAAGACGAAGGAGGTGATACAGGAGTGGCAGCTGACCACAGTGAGGAGATGGGCAGCCTCCCCTAACAGCTTCACTCTAGACTTCGGGGACTACTCAGAGAACTACTACTCCGTTCAGACCGCGGTAAGAGGGGGTGTATCCACGCAGCTGTGATCCACTGCCTTAACCTGATAGTTGATAATGTGACAGCTTCTTGGGTATTGCTTTGGTATAACATTGGTATCTCCTTGGTATGGCTTGTCTTTCTACCCTAACATCTTCAATCCTTCGTGTTGCTTTGATATGCCCCTTTTTATCTTCCTTGGTATCACTGTATCCTGATATATTCTCAGGAAGGAGAGAAGATCTCGCAATTGATATCCCAATACATTGATCTGATCATCAAGAATAAGACAGGTGGAGACAGACGTCTCAGTGAGACAGACGAGGAGGCTACGGTTATTGAGGACCAAGTTAGACCAGGTCAGGCATGCCTTCTTTCCGTTCTTTGTGCCACTTTCTATGTTATGTGTGGAACATTTCTACTCGTCACATTTCTGTGTATTTAGAATAATCATGTTGAGACTTTGAAGATATCCATTCTTTTTATAAACCCATTCTTTTTAGAATATCCTTCCGTTTTAGATATCCCTTCTTTTAGATATCCCACTAGATATCTTCCAGATATATTCCATCTAGATATGAAATTAGATATCCATAAGAAATCCATGAGATATCCATAAGATATCCATAAGAAATCCATGAGATATCCATGAGATATCCATTAGAAATCCATTAGATACCCATTAGAAATCAACTAGAAATCACTTAGAAATCCATTAGAAATCCATTAGATATCCATTAGATACCCGTTAGAAATCCATTAGATATCGCTCTTGAGACAGTGTGCTGGTACTCTTGACGCCACACCGTGTCTCTTTACTCCCGTCCACCCGTCACGTGACGTGCTCTGTTCGCAGGGAAAGCGATGACCCTCCAGAACATCGGTGGGGAGCGTGAAACCATCGAGCAAGACAACATCGCCGTGCGAGGTATACTGCGCCCAGGGGACCCTGGCAAACAGGGCGTCATCACCATGGAGGGCGCTCCCGACCAGCTAATCCAGCAGGGAGGTATACACATAATACACAATGCAGTCGTAGGTCAGGCTCCTGATATAACCTCAGCTGCAGGCAACCCGCAACAAGCCCATATCTCCAACATCATGATGAGCATCGACGACATCGAGCGGGCAAAGAACGAGATCCCGTATCCCGCGGACCTGCCGCCCCTCGGGGATAACATCGCCAGCCGGCAGTGGCGCGAGGTGATGATCGACACGAGCAAGCACAACATCCACAGTAATCTCGTGGCGAGCTCGACGGCTGCGTGCGGGATTTACATCAATACGCCCAGCCTGGCTAACGCTGATCCCAACTACCTCGCCATAGGTGGGAAAGTGTGTTGTGTGATGTATACATTGTACAATGTACACGGTATACAGTGTTGTTTTTGATTTACTTTCATTGTGGATATACCTATCCACATTTCAACTGATGTTGCGCCTCTATTTGCGAAGCATTTCCCCTATGGTATGCATTAGAACATTCGGTACTGATACTGACTACCTTCACTAAAACGTGTCTTGACTAACTTGGTATAATAACTGGAGATGCAGTTACTGATTTGTCATTTCTCACAGAGTAGCGTTCCTCTTCACATTGATAACTCGTAACCTTGCCTGTCCAACCAGGCACCAATGTCTCGCAACTGACGAGTAACATGACTGAGGCAGCTAAGAATCTGCGGATGTTGTGCACTCTGCAGCCTGATGGCCCGGAGAAGGATAACCTCCTGGCAGCCGCTAACAAGTTGGCAGGCGCCACACAGGACCTCCTCAATGCAGCTAAAGACGGCCGGGCTAATAGGACTGCCCAACAGGCCGCCATCACCGCCATGGCGGAGGCGCACCAAGCCGTGCTGAACTGCTTGGGAGACCCGCAGACAGAGTCTGATATTCAGATGAAGTTCCTGGAACAAGCCCGACTTGTGGCTCAGGCTGTTGCTAAGCTCGTCAACGACTGCAAGGAGGTGGCTAGAGCTTGCTCTGATCCGGAGATGCAAGGGCAGGTTAGTTGGGTGGGAGTAGGTGGGTGGGATGCGCTTCCTTAGATGCGCGGTGCCGTGTGACTCTTGGGACTTTGCGTGAGGGAAGGAAGAATATACGTATTTTATTCTATAAAACTTTCGGGCTTCGCTCTGCAGTTAATAAAGTTCATAAACCCGCTCATGTAATCAACTCCTGCCTCCATTTCCTGTACCTTACCCTCCACCCCTGCTAGGTTATAAACACTACCCTCTTCCCCTGCTAGGTTATAAACACTACCCTCTTCCCCTGCTAGGTTATAAACGCTACCTTCTTCCCCCGCTAGGTTATAAACACTACCCTCTTCCCCTGCTAGGTTATAAACACTACCCACTTCCCTGCTAGGTTATAAACGCTACCCTCTTCCCCTGCTAGGTTATAAACGCTACCCTCTTCCCCCGCTAGGTTATAAACGCTACCAAGGACGCAGCCTCGAGCAGTGCCCAACTCGTAACATGCATCAAGCTACTGGGTCCTACCATGCAGTCTCCCCTGTGTCAGAAGCAGCTGATGGAAGCTGCCAAGGTGAACCCCACCTCCACACTCCTCATTAACCACCTCATTAACCTCGACCTCATCCTCTCCCACCTCATTAGAAGGGTACAAACCATTCTCAAACCTCATTACACCTTAGTTTCATACACATTAGAATGATATTTGAAGGGTACAAGCACCTCATTCCCATCAATCATTTACTGAGCACATTGGGACTGTTAATCTCCCAAACTAACGATGAACTCGTAAACTTTAATTGAATTTCTGAACATATGATGTAAGCTAAACGTATACACCATACAATAACATATATCGAAGTTTCCAGTTAACACAGCCGGTGATTTCCAGGGTGTTGTCAACGCAGTTGAGAGGCTGGTCCACACAGCCCAGAACAGCTCGGAAGACCAGACAGTCCTGAACAATGTCAGTGGCAGTGCTGAGGAGGCCCAGAAAGCTTTGGACGAACTCATCGAGTTCATCAAGCACTCCCCTCAGATAACCCAGAAAGATGGTAGGTTAAATGGTTACTTAGTATTTACCTTGATTACTAAGTATGTATAGAATCAATGGTTACTTAACATTACTATTTCTTGAATTCTTCTCTTCATTTCTTGAATTGGTTTAAATTTTACGACTTCAATAATCTAATTTGTCCTCAGAATTTTGCTAGTTTTGCTAGACTATCATAGACTGTCGAGATTTATCAGGTTTCCCCACTCTTCCCTCACAATTATCAACTTAACCTCTGTGCGCAAAAAAGAATAGCTAACCTCTTGTTTATAAGGTCTAGCTTCTTCGCGCTTTCGTTTCAGTTATCTGTATTTGAGTCATGAGTTTGAAATGTGGGACTTGATAACTACGAATTACTGGGTATGATATATCTACAAACACCTCCCCTCAGAACGAGAGCTGAGTGCTGAGCAGATACTCGACGCCAGCGATAAGATGTTCAACAACATGGGCAACACCGCCGAGATGGTGAACCAGGCTAAGATCATAGCTCGAGCCACCAGCCACCTGGTCCAGGGTATCAAGTGGGAGGCTGAGGGTCAGACTGACAGCGAGAGCCAGACGAAGTTGCTGGGCGCCGCTAAGCAGCTGGCTGACGCTACAGCGCGGATGGTGGAGGCGGCTAAAGCTGCTGCCATGAACCCTAATGACGAGCAGTGCCAACTTGCGCTGCAGCAGGTAACGAACTCATGGGCCCATTGTTCTCAACAGTGAGTGTTGAGATAGCTGAAAAGATATCATGGAACTTGTTCTTCGCTTCTCACATGATAATATTAATTCCTTTACCTGATTTCAGACCACAGAAGACCTTCGACAAGCCGCAAATAACGCCACCTCAGAGAACATGAAGGCTAAGTTGATGGATAAGCTGCAAGACAACGCCAAGTTAGCGACAGCTGCCAGCACTCAGCTATTAGCTGCTGCCAATGGAGCAGAGAGATGCAACGGTGAGTCATGAAACCGTCCTAATACGTGTTTCCGGTCTTATCTTCAAGAGAATAGATACAGTGTATCCTCTCACTTTACTTGGTATTCGCCATTCTAGGGTCACCGCCTTGGAGCAAAACTGCTAAAAGGAGGGGTGTTGCCCTAGCAGTAAATATTTCAGTGTAATCTAAAGAATTATTCCCCTAGGAAACCCGTCGAGCCAGGACGCCCTGATGTCTCAGTGCAAGTTGCTGGGAGATGCTATCAGCAAGCTGGTGTCAGCAGTCAGTAGCTACAACAAGAACCCTGCTGACGACTCCGAGCAACTCAACTTGGTGCAATGCTCGCAGCAGTTCATTGCGGTCAGTTGATCATCATGACGCCATTAATTCATTTGTTACAAAGTGTTATCTCTCGCTCTCCGAATCACTGTAAAATACACAGCCGACCCTCCTTAAAACTCACCCCGCTTCCCCCTCAGCCCGCTACCAGGTGTGTGTCCGCCGCCAAGTCCGCCGTGCCGCACATCACCGACCAGCCCGCCGCCCTGCAGCTCTCCAACTTCTCGAAGAGTGCCGCCAGCGCCCTGGTGAACCTCCGGAACGCTGCCAACCGAGCCGGGGAGTCCTTCACCGCCCTGAACGTGGATAACGCCCTGGACTTGCTGGCGAACGTGAAGGGGAATCTTAAGGACGTGGAGAGAAGCGTGGCGGACGGTACGATCAAACCCCTTCCTCGCGAAACTGTGAGTGTGATATGTATTCGATATACTTCACTCCTTGATACGTAGTCCAACATCTAGGGTTAATAATAAACTATAGAGGTGTTGGTGTAGGATCAAGCACTTCCTAACTTCCTTGTGTACTGAAAATAAGTGAAACTTGTTTGCTAACAACAACCACCTAACTGAAACCAAGCAATCTTACGATCCCCCTTTTAAGAAGGTGAACATTTAACCACCCCTCTATCTGTTATGTTGATAACAATAGCCAACACGCTTAATAAGAACAAACCGTACTTCATTAACAGCACAGCAACTGCAAATATCGCCTTTAATAACAACTCCCCTGTAACATCTCAGTCAGGGACAGTGGAACAGGCTAACCTTGAGCCGACCGTAAGTCTTCAAATCACACACAGCTGATTTAGGGTAAATCATGTTATGTGGTGTTTTCTCTGATTGTCGTACTCCGCTCAAGGTGCCAGATAGAGACCCCCATTATGCCATATAAGGTAGTAGAATCATCAATATAGCCATATATGGTATAATGAATCTGTCTTTCATCTTATCCAAGTGCTGAGTGTTTCGTAGTAATTCCTTTTTTTCCTGGATTTGGCATGGCATGTTCAGGCCTTCTAGGGTGATTGATAAAGAATACAACAATGTCCCATGGATTATACAAATCGTCAACACAGTATACTGTACTATTTTTGGGGTATACTAGGTCATACTAATCTCACTAATAAAATGAAACGTTAATTAAATCGTGATTTCCTCGATTGCTGAAGACGGCGTGCTAAAATTCTATACAGATTCTTCGTCGGGTCAAAAAGTTACAAATAAACGTTAACCTGTTTCATTAAACATAACATCATTAGATAATAAAATCTGAGATGGTCCATTTAAAACACATTCTAGGTTTTAGATGAAGAGTTTCATAGGATGTAGGCTCTCCAAAACCGAGACGGTTGTCGTAGTAACCCCCTGCTGATTTGGTGACGTCAATCCATTTCTTTCGGTTGGAACCAACGTAACTAAACCTCACGCATTCCGAAACAACGTTATTCTAATTTGGAATTACTAGAATTGACCAATTTCCTAATTTCTACAAATCGTCCACGTGAACTCACGTGCTGAAATATAGCACTCAGATCTAATTTCACGTGCATTAGTCGTATTTGAACTCATTTCAACGTAATCAAGTCGAAAATCGCGTGTAAATATCATTTTCTTGAAATCCCCTAATTTCTACAAAACGTCCACGTGAACTCACGTGAACTCACGTGATTCACTATTTCATCGTATATTTCCCACATTTAGTCACTAAGAGACATGAGGAAACCATTATTAGTTCGTCATCAGATCACAGAATAAGGCTAAAGTACAACTTTTCATCATTAACGTAATTTCAACCATTTTGCGGCTCAATTTTTAGAGGCTTCGCATGACGACATATTTCAACCGATCACCTTGAAATTCGTTTTATAGCTAAATCTCGAGGTCTAAAAGCAAAATATCGAAGTAAAACATATTCCGATGAAAACTCTCTGAGTTAGAGATGTTCAAAGTAGCGCAAAATAGCGTTTTATCGCAAAATACGCTATTTTAGTGGTTTTACGCGATTTTGATGACGTCATCACAGCACCCAAATAGGCTCAAACCAACTTCCCATATAGCCTATAAGACAATTCCGCCTTAGTACAACATAATTTGACCGGTCTCATCTCAAGATAAGTCGCAGTTCTTGACATACCACTCGTTTAAGTTTTTGCCCGAAATTTTCGACATCGATTGTTTACCGCACCTTAGAAAATCGCGTATATCTCGATAAAAAATCGAGATAGCCCAATGATCCGTATGATTTTCTGAAAGCTCTTTAAATTTCCAACCAACGATTTTTCAAAATTTTTGAGCTATCTCCACTCCTTCTTGGTGAAAAATGCGCTCGAAAACGACCTATTTTCGCTAAAAAAGCAGTAAAATTTCGCTAAGTTGATGACGTCATAATGACGTCACCAGAACTTCTCTTATAGCCTATTACATTTTCCCATCTTAGATCTACAAAACCTGACCTTGATCATGTCTCTACCATTTGTGGAACTTGAGATCTCATCGATTTAAATTGGGTCCCAAATTATCATCTTCTTATTATTATTAGTAAGCCTGTGACACCGAATTCTCTCATATATAGCCCTGGCCAGTTACGTTACTGTAGCGTGCGATTTAAGTATACGCGTATCTATAAGAACGGTTGTTCTAGACCTAAAATTTTACGACGAATCGTTCTAGATAGGTCCCGACTCTCTATTTCTTTTTATTTTTCTGATATGCAGGGGGTTACCGCCCTGGCCAGGGCGGGAATCGCATGATTAAGCATAACTATAGGTTAATGTTACGAATCAGTCACGCCAACCAACCCTGAACAGTCTTCTCGTTTTTCCGACCCTTTGCTCATTCCAATTCAAACGTTCATTTCATTTCGCTTACTCTTCCTCTTAGTGCAGCATCTGTTAATATTCCTCTGAAACTCTGTCCACTGAATCATAGTGTCTGTACAGTTCCCTCCCCCTTGCTGTCTGTCCACTCCCCCTTGTTGTCTGTCCACTCCCCCAGCAACTGTCTGGACACTTCCCTCACTCCTTCCCGCACCAACATGATACCCAGAATCGCCAACATCACGTCAAGTAACACCCTGCGTCGGGCATTTGAACCAGATAGCCGAGCGATGATAGTGATGCATGTCAGGGAAGCAAATACATAGAACAGTATCATGCCTGAAGGCACAGTTTTTAGAATAATGATAGGTTATGACAATTTTTCTAAAAGAATAAAGTTAGATAGAATATATGGAATGATTATTGATTTTTACTCTAGTAGCCAGCTGCAGATGTGTATGCATTTCGTTGCCCAGAATTTTTGACCGTTCCAGGTTGTTCTTCAGGCAATTCTGGACCAGAATCATCTTGGTACATAAAATGTATCGCTATTCACATGCCTGTGGGGCCACGCCCATGCCACGCCCTTATGCGCATATGAGTAAAATTCATATCTCGGCCCAGGAAGGTCGTAGAGACTTCGTTTTTAGCTCAAACAAACCGCAATGGCCATGTTTATATTCGACTTGTTAATAAACATATGCCCTAAAATGCTTAGGAAAAAAGTTATGGGCGAAAAACTGATTTTTGGACCATACGCGAGCTATGTATTTGACGATTTTTCGTATCTCGGCCCAGGATGGTCGTAGAGACTTTGTTTTCAGCTCAATAGAACCACAATGGCCGTGTTTATATACAATTTGTCAATCAAAATATGCTCAAAAGTGCCCAGAAGCAGAGTAATGGGCCAAAAACTGGTATTTCAACCATGTGTGGGACATGTAAAGAATGATTTTTGTATGGATGTACCTACCCAAAATTAGCTAAAAGTATAGGCGAAGACTTTGAATCATGTTTTTCCGCATGCAATCAAAGACCATTCTGCTCACGCTCCACAGTGTAATAATGTAAATTGCACAATCTTGATGATTTGTATGTTTTATCTATTATAGACTACATTACGGAAGTGCTGAAGTATGATCAGCAATCAACCGTGTCTCAAAAGTTAGTGGGAAAACAGTAGGTAAAATGCAAAAAAAGAATGAACTAAAAGACAAATATTATCATTCTTATATATCGATGAACCACTTATATTGTAGGATAACCACTTATATTGTAGGATACCTGACAAGCTGTATCTTTGACATTACTGCATGCAACATACAATCACAGCCAATAGTGTTTAATTTCAATTCAATTCAATTCAATTCAATTTTCAATTACAGCACATTCAAAGAATATATAGGACCATCTAACTCTACTAAATTAACTTTATATTAATGAGGCTTTTAGGTTGTGCTGAGGGTGGGCAGTTGGCACAGCATCTTGTTTACAACTAACTAATATTTTATGATTAATAACCCAGATCATGCATGTATTATGGCATTTCATATCACGACATCTCATGATACTTGATCGCCAAGTCCTGACCCTAACCTTAATAACCCTTACACTAACCCTGACGCTAAGCCTTAACTTAACCCAGACCTTTAATCTGGAATTGAAATATTATGAGTTGAAATACTATTATGAGACTTGTCGCGAGAATAAATGACCATTCCCCGCATATCTACTGGATTACAAGGAAGCACGAAATTCTTAATGAGATATCATCTCAGTGTGTTGCATCAAGAACTGGAGTAATAAAATCATAAATTCGTTCATCTAATTCAAATTTCACAATAGATAGGCAGGCTAATGGCTATACAAGTATACCGTCTCTTTTTATTTACATAAAGTACCATAATCATTTAACATAGGTAAATGGGATTGCCCAGGAGCTTAATCAACCAATTCAATTCAATTCAATTATAAGATTTTACAGCACAGTTATTGAAATATACTCTCTCTCTCTTTCTATTGGATTTATATATAATGAGAGGCTGCTGGGTCGTGCTGAGGGCAGGCACCAAGCAAAATTAAAAATCTGTTAATAGGGCCACCCATTAAGGACAACCATAGATGAGCCGAACCTACTGCCAAAACTCACAGCAAGTGGCGAGTAAGTTTGTAATATAAAGGATGAGACTAAATTTTCACCAAATTTATCATCTGAATAAATTATCTTTGACTCGTCAGATAACTGTAAAATAAGATAAGTATCATTGATGAAATCTGTGACCCATTTCAGTAGCTGAAGACGACACCAGAAACTGGCTGTAATAAAAAAGTCAATTTTACTGATATTGAGCACTACTTACATAACATGCCACAATGAAATTACCTGCATGAGCTGGAACTTGACACTGACAATAAAGTAAAGAATATGCTCCAGATCAGTACAAATGAATTTTCATCATAGATTTAGTCAATTTTGCTGATTTGTGGCATTACAATATGCATTCAGTATCACAAACTGTTTACTTAAAAGACTAAAAGTGTTAGGCCAATAATTAATTGGTAAATAAGACTTTAAACAGTATTTAGTGCTATCAAGTTGCTTCGAAAAGATAGCTGGGTACTTAGTTTTCTGAGGCTTTCTAAATTAACAAAAGCTCCATAATATGATAGTTATCTAATGCTCCAAAAAGTTTCCATCTTGCTGAATGCTGGCAAAACATACATCGTTTTGGTCCATTTATTTCAAAGATAAGTCTTTAAGTTCAATTATAAGTGATAAATGAATTATCCAAAACTTTGGAGTATTTCGTGATATCACAAAATTTGGTTTATTGAGCAGTGACTTGACTATTAGCTCAATTTTCTGTCACTTAGAAGATCATGATTACTAATTTGTAAATGGCATTATGGTGCCTTTCTTTGCCAGATATTAACTTTTAACTCCCCAGATATTCTCGATTTTGTTCCTAGAAGCTTTCAATCTAATCATATCTTCATATGTAAGACCCTTATACTGACCAGAGTCACCAAATTTGAAAGTGGAATATGACCGTACCTAGTCCGTCTTGGTCACTTGATTGACGGTGGGTCAGTCTATAAGTGATAACGTATCAAAATGTGTAACTCAATTTGTCACTAACTACTAAGTGTACTGGTGATTATGGATCTATATAGTAATTTAGCTCTTCTGAACTTTTGAAGTAAGTAGTAACAAATTGAATTATTTCACTACTAGCAGGCCCGTTGGGCCTGCTAGAATAATATGTAAATGATGAGCCTGCTAGAACAATATATAAATGGATACATAGCTCACTCGGCGGCGCTTCGAGCCACCTCGTTCGCAAATTTTGAAAAAAGAATGGAATATTAAACCTTATGTAGCAATCCAGTTATTAGCTTAAACGAAATAATGAATTTTATGAAGGAGCAGAGTGCAAAGTAGTTCAGTCAATCGTGCTAAACCATGTGCGTTTTGTTCCATGTTGATTGCAAGATGATGTTCATTCTGATAACTGATATTGATTCTCATACTGACTTACTGTCATTGGACAACTTTGTTTTGATAACATTGATCCAGGCCAGAAATGGTCTTCGTAATCTGCTAATTTATCCGACTCGGTTAAATACTTAAATAGAACTTTTGTAAACCTTAAATTGATCTTTACGGCTAATTTAAAAACTACATTTACGCCGACCGAGCATTGATTATCGGCCGACCTCTACCGCAGTTCTTTTTAAAAACCATCTATCTGGATTATATTCGAGTTATGTCCATCTTGAGATCTTGAATTTGAAGTAAAAAGAATGTCAAATGTTCAAAAACTGCAGCACAACATTTAACAGTAGTAGCGTAATAGAAAGCACTCTCAAAGAACTGATTATCATCTGCACGTGCGAAAATTGGTTTCCATAGCAACGGCGCCTCATTTCTCCCTTTTGCCTTTGTTTCTCTCAAATTTAATGGTGTGCGCCCGCACAGACAAACATTATTCACGTGTGAATTTACTTTATATATAAGATAAGCATTATTAGTTCTACAGATTGCAGATGAAAAATGAATTTTTGTCCCAAATTGTTTCTAGCACTAAGACAGGTCAAACCCAACCTAAAAACGTGTCCCTGTGGCAATTTAAATTCGATATATCCTTTGATACATGTCCCACGCATGGTTGAAATACCAGTTTTTGGCCCATTACTCTACTTCTGGGCACTTTTGAGCATATTTTGATTGACAAATTGTTTATAAACGCGGCCATTGTGGTTCTAATGAGCTAAAAACAAAGTCTCTACGACCATTCTGGGCCGAGATACGAAAAATCGTCAAATACATAGCTCGCGTATGGTCCAAAAATCAGTTTTTCGCCCATAACTTTTTTCCTAAGCATTTTAGGGCATATGTTTATTAACAAGTTGAATATAAACATGGCCATTGCGGTTTGTTTGAGCTAAAAACGAAGTCTCTACGACCTTCCTGGGCCGAGATATGAATTTTACTCATACGCGCATAAGGGCGTGGCATGGGCGTGGCCCCACAGGCATGTGAATATCGATACATTTTATGTACCAAGATGATTCTGGTCCAGAATTGCCTGAAGAACAACCTGGAATGGTCAAAAATTCTGGGCAACGAAATGCATACACATCTGCAGCTGGCTTCTCTAGTATTTAGCTTAGTTTGATTTGCAGGTTATTTATGAATCGATGACATGAATTTAAAGCACATTGTAAGTAAGGAGAAACACTGTAAACGGAACGCATGCACTTTACAAGACGACAGAAAGAGATGTACAAACAAATCTTAGGATTAATAGTCGTGTAGAGAAATTGAGAGCGGTTTCTTGGAAAGAGCTGCAGAGCTGCTCGTTTTGGTGCCTCAACACTGCTAGATTGTTCAATGTATGTATTCCATGTACTATCTAGACAGAACGGAAACGTGATCATGCGCCTCTCAGTTGAGAGTGTCAAACTTTCAAAAAGAGGCTAAATTACCTTGGAGAATCCAGGCCTGGTTTGCGAGATCTATTCAGAGTATTCATACCGGATGGATTTGGTCCACACAAGAATAGGTAACTCACCCTATTTCCGATTGAATTTGACTCCGTGGACCTTCTCCATTCTACAATCCTAAGTCCAACATTTTCCTGACCTTCCATCTGATTTTCAATCAATCTACTTGTAGTAAAACGGTGTCAAGTGTTTGTGATTCGTGTTTCTAAAGTAGGTAGAAATACCAAAAAATACCAAGTGAAAACGTAATTTAGAGTTCCTTGGTCAATAGACTATATAAGTGTTGATTTTTAAAATTTTCATTAAACTGTCTACACTTTTAGTCCTATAATTGATTAGCTGTGAGACGTGGTTAAAACAATCAATGATTGTTTCAAAATGTGGGATTGATCAAATTTGTCAAAAATAAAAATGTGACATACAATTACAATCAATGATGCCAAAAAACGTGGTTCATAATGAATTATCAATTGTGTTAATAAAACGTGGTTCATTGATTAATATTTCATCATCAACTAAAAAATAACTAATTGACAAGTGAGGTATGATGATAATCCTCCACATTTTATAAATACGATCATATTGCCACCGGTTTCAGTGGTTTTATTGTTTGCATATTATGTTCACTCAACAGGAAACATTTACTTGTACTTCGTAAAGCACACTTCCTCAGCAGGGTTTTATGGGACCCTTTTTGTGTGTAACTTTCACTCAATCTCATCCCTTCAAAGCAGATTTTGCTGATATGACTCCTTTTTTGCCATCTAATACCAGTTTAATGAGCTTGGTTATGAAACGGTAGGCGGATTTGATATAGCTTACTTCATAGCTTAACCGGTCAAAATAGCTGAATTTCGGTTTAGCTATAATATAAAGTCCTCGATTCGGACTATTTAGCTATATCCATAAAACATCGCTCATTGAACTGGGCGGGGAATACAGTTACCTTGTGCCTGGACAAACACGTCTCTGTTTCACAGTAACCGATACTTCGTTTTATCTGAAATCACACACATACCGGCTGCTCTCTAATGCTGCAATTCCTTTCAGCCAGAATCGTGTACAGCCGACCTGTACAACGCAAGCAAACAAGTGGGGAGCTCCATGGTGCAGCTGCTCACTGCAGCCAACCAGGGCAACGCTAACTACACAGGTGGGTGTCTGTCTGTCTGTTTGTCTGTGCTTGTCTGTCTGTCTGGGTGTCTGTCTACTTGTCTGTTTTGCTATGTACCTGTTGCCTGGTGACTACTTCTCTGTTTCCTGCTGTCTGTGTGACATACGCACTGTTTCTGCAATCTGCACGGTGGAAATATCCGATTTTAGGATATCAAGTCCAGTTTCCTTGTACAGTAACTCCGTTCTTCTCACATCAAGACGAAGTTGTCTCGTTTCCACCTGCACGTGTTATACCTAGGTCACATTGTCACACTTCGAATTTGTTGTGTCACCATTTCACATCTCACTGCTTGTATATTCAGGTATTGCTGTGTTGTGTCACCATTTCACATCTCACGGCGTGTATTCAGGTATTGCTGTGTTGTGTCACCATTTCACATCTCACAGCTCGTATAACCAGGTTTATACCCCTCCCAAGCCTGTTTTAGTGACCGTGTAAGTTTGGTTATACGGTCTCCACTGAATTGTAGTGCAAAAAAACTTAAAATGTAATTTGATTTTATAAAGGAGCACTCAAAAATCTATTTAAGCGTTGAATCCGGACGAGGGTCGTCAGACCCGAGTGGGAAGAAATACTGTTGTTTGGTCAGAGAATAGTCGGTCCCAGCCGTTTCTGGTCGGGGTATAATCCGGTTCCATGATCTCAGCTGTGACCGTATACCTTCGATAATGAACTCGGCACGCCTCGTCCATTATCCAACTTACACAGTCTCGGCTGTCGCCTCGACCATGTAAGTTGCGGTATACGGTCACCACTTCGACATGTAACCGCTTAATTGCTGTGTTGTGTCACCATTTCAAACTCACGGCGTGTATTCAGGTATTGCTGTGTTGTGTCACCATTTCAAACTCACGGCGTGTATTCAGGTATTGCTGCGCGAGAGACTGCTAATCACCTCGGGGATCTCATTAACGCTGTACGAGGTATCTGTGCCTGTACAGACGATCAGAACGATCAGAATGTGGTGATAGACAACGCTAAGGATGTGTTGGATGAGGCTGAGCAGATGATGGAGTGCTGTAAGATCCTACTCAGCGACCCGGTGAGGCAGAGAGGAAAGAGTGGGAACGGGGGGGGGGGCTGAAAGAGGAAAGAATGGGGAGGGTGAGAAAGAGGGAGTTGATGAAAAAAGAAAGAGTGGGATGGAAGTTGAGAAAGAATGTATGAGAGGGGAAGTGGAGGGAGGAAAAGGGTGGGAGGGTGCTTATGGGAGCTAGAGGAGGGATGCATAAGATGAAACGAAAACGTAATATGAAGAATGGATCGGTGAGAGATATAGAGAAATTCTAAATAAGTCTAATGACAGCATGTTTTCAGGAGAGTTCTGATGCAGCAAAGAACCTGAACGAGTCCAACAAGGCAGTTTCTAACGCAATCAACAACCTCCTCAACTCCCTGCCTGGACAGAAAGACGTGGACAGTGCAATCAAGGAGGTCGCCAGAGCCAGCATCATGATTTCTGACAACCAGTTCCCTGGAATTAAGGTCAGTGTGTGAGAGAGGCGTGGTCTTTCAGTCAGTGACTAGTGCGTATAGAAATAAACAACTCCGGTTCATCTAAGTTATCCGGCCCTGTATGAATCGCAATATTCAACCTAAAACCTTCTTATTAAAGCAACATTGCTCGCTCAACCAACATGATTAATTATTATGATATCTAAATTATTTCATGATATCTAAATTATTTCATTATCAATGGTCATTAAATATCTAATCACTTAATCAATAATCATATTATTTTGATTATATAACCATTTAAATAGGCTCTGCCGTTCCTACCCCTCCATTCCCATGAAACCCATCCTAAAACAGCCACCGAACCCCACCTTCAGCTAACCCAAATCTCACCAATCAGGGCGAAACCTTGGTGGATCTCCAGAACAACGTGTCTGAGGACGCTGCCAAGCTGAACCAGGTGTCGTCAGAGCTGGTGGCCGCCAGCCGCGTGTCTCCCGAGGACCTGGCAGTTGTCGCCAACAACTTCGCCACGGTTTACGCCAACGTCATAGCTCACAGCATGCAGCTCGCCGGCGCGACCAAGGTACTTATTTGTTCCCTTTTATAATTGGTCCGGAAAGGGTCAAAAATCGGAAATGGCACTCCATATCGGCCTATTGATGAAATGAATGTGAAAAGTTAAGCTCCTGTTGAAAGTCACTTTTTTCATTTTTGTAACCGCCCTGCATGTTTCTTTGTATCATTTTTCTGGTATCACCTTCTACAGTTATAACTACTCTAATCCCAATTTGAAATAATTTAGATTCATTGGTAGATAAAAGAATTTTCGAGTAGTCGCCCTTGATTTAAGATAAGAGGGGGGCAATTGTTTCACTGTTATCTATTTTCACTTCTGCGGATTAAGGTGGGGTGTGGTTAATGGTTATCATCCGATGAATTAATCACGTCATGTAAAACAGCTTTGTGACCCGGACCACCATTCATGGAAAATCTCAAAGTGGCCCTAGAAATCGGTGAAGCATCGTCCCAAGCAGACCATGGCTTATAATAGGACTTCTTTAGCTTTTCTTTTTTCTAAATTTGAATTTTGGACATTGGAAAGCCTTAGAAATTGGGTCAACTAGCGCTCCATCTGAACGTAATGATAAAGATTCAAAATAATGAAAGAAAACTTTGATGTAAGCATTGATGTTTGTGAATTGGGTTATATGAGAAAAGCCTTGATAAATAATGTGGCTTGATAAATAATGTGGCTCATTATCGTGTCTGTGAGCACCCCCCCCTTATTCACATTTTACAACCACGTAGTAATTTTCAGTATAGGTTAGCACCTCAAGTAAGAAACAATTGAAGTTTTAGTAAGTTCAATGATCGGTTGATCTCATAGCCAATGACTTCCTAGTGAATCACATGACCAGGTACCTTCTACTATATTCACAATGTTTTCCATGTGGTTAAAATGACAAAGTTGCTCATATAGCCTTTGATATTCGTACATTCATAAGATTCTTGTTACAAAGGGACATATTATCAATTTTCGTTTTCACTTTTCAATTTCGCTTTCAATTTACACTAAACATATAAATACCTCAAGTGACATATTCAACAAAGTGAAACGCGTGGTTTACGACCCATGCTGTGGGGGTTGATATTTGAAATGTGGGATATAATTTCGGGGTTCGAAATTATGTTTCCCGAAAATATTCAAATTTTGTTTCGCAAATATGTTTAGTAAAAATCACTCCGTCGTTGGTATGTGAATTGTGATACAAGTCACCCCTTGAGTATTTTTGTCAAATTGAATCAAATAAATTTTAGAAATTCAACCTTTGAGTAAATTTTAGGGAAAATTTATTGATAAATTCATCTTATTATCATCTTTCAATATTGCAGAATGTTCCGACCAGCGCTCTATTTTCTTAGCCTATATGAATTTCACAGTACTAGACAGCGCTGTTGTCGTGTTAATACTCCATCTAAACAAACACTTCATTCCATTGCATCATACTCTGCATGGTTTTACAATTACAATCCTAATCAATCCTACCTTAAATTCCGTATCAGAACCACCAAGGATTAAAACTTAACCCCCCGATAATTTTCCCAGCCGATGTCTAACACAAGTTCTGCGAGTGATCTAGCACTGAGTACTGCTCAAGTGGTACCCCTTGCTATCTACACCCTCATTGGTCTAGTTCTTGGGCTCCTTGGAAACAGTCTAGTCCTCTATTCCTCGGCTCGATACAACGCTATCAAGCTGGATCAAGTGACACTGCTCTTTGTACAGAACCTAGCGGCTGCAGACCTCCTTTACATCTTCTTCAATGTCCTTCCTGTCTCTGTGACCCTAATAGCCCGAAAATACATCATGGGGGATATCTACTGCTTCATTAGTGCCCAACTTGCCTTCATCCCTGGGGCTCTGAACTCCGTTACCATTCTCACCCTGACAGCTTACCGTCTTCACTTGGTGAGACAGCCCTTCAAGAGCATGAGCATCCCAATAGCAAAGCTGGTCCTTTTCATTCTCTTCCTTATCTCGCTCATCCTCACTGCTATCTGTCTCTGGTACAAGTCAAAGTCAGTTTACAACCCTTACGTTGGCAAGTGTGTTTCTACAGTCTACACCAACCCGGAAGCATCTGTCGTGTTCCGCATTACTGTGTGCATCATCCTCATAGTGCCAATCGTAGCCATCACCGGCATCAACTCCATCCTTTGTGTGATATCTGTGAAGACCGCTAGGAAGTCACAGAGTGAGCGGAGAAACATGCGTCCTCTCATCACTGTCTGCTTCCTCTCTGGAATGTTCATAGCCAGCTGGGTGCCCTACCTCTGCTATGCCATATGGCAGGGAGTTGATAAATCAGGCAAAGTTCCACTCCATGTGGTACACCTTGCCTTCGCTTGCATCCAACTCAACTCCTTTTGCAACCCCATCCTGTACACGGTCACTAACAGGCGCTTTGGTGAGTATGTCAGGAGTGTCGCAAGAGGAATGGTGCCCTGGATGTCTGCTCAGGACACTAAGCAAGGAGCTAAGACGACCACCACGGGAGCCAGCAGTAGTTGCAAAGACGACAAAGAATCCAAAGCATGAAGGAAAATCCGATAGTTCCATGAAAGTCAAAGCATTGAAGAAACTTTCCTTGATTGATAGAGACTCCAAAACCAGCATCCTGATGTGTGGAATTCTGACAGTCACGCTTCATGCAACTGGGTCTCTACAGGTGTCCTTACTGCTTCACATTAGATCAAAGACTTCAATGATTAAAGACTGGTTCCTGGACCTTTGGCCATATTATGTCCTAAGACTTCTGCCCCTGTGGATATGGGTCAATGTGTTCTACATATGATCAAACTACCAAAGACTTCCTGGACCCAGATGATAACCTGGCACTTCGTTGCTCTGATCTATAGAATAAAGTTTTCAATCGAGCCCATGGGCTCAAATCAATTCAAATAACTGTATTATCTACGTTTGAGAGATTTTTGACCGCTTACCCTTTATTGTGTTTTCTGATTATACTGTGTGATTGTGATAATGTGTTTTTCTACTCTCAATTGAGAAATCAGAGACTGTTTTTTGTGTTATGAAATAGGCAAACGTCTGTGAACGAACTCATAGATGGGAGTTGGGAGATTAAAAAAAGCTCTTGTTTCTCGGAATCAGAAGGATGATTTGGGGAAATTTTGCATTCAATATGTCCATAAAATACATGGAAGCTTCGAGCATGAAGAATCTACATCACTTTTCATCTTAAGAAAATAAATATACGAATATCGGCAAAAATAATCGATAATGATCAACAGCAATGATCCGAAAATTCAATATGGAAAATAAACAATATAGAATTCAATAATGAATTATTGAGTTTCAAGTTACGTTAAAATGTTGAATAAGCTACGCTGAATACCCAGATGTTGAGTTAGTCCAATGTAAAAACACGTCTTCTACTTACCTCATTAAATAAGTTTAAAAGTAATTCGTCAATCACAAACAATCAGTGATTTGAATACCTACTGTGCACCACACCGGCATATTATTGATAATCTGTCAAATATCAATATTCAAAACATACTTTGCATCCCAATGTTTGGATAAGGTTGCCTCCCTTATTAATGCACTACTGTCATTTTTGTGGCAATTTCTTTTGGCAATCTTCAAAATGGAAAGCATCTCTGGACTTCTGAAGGCTTTATAGCTGTCAACTATTTCATCATTTGCATGAAATCACGCCGTGTACCTGTTTTCCCGATCAATTTATTAATTTTTTCCTGATCTAGTCGATGGTGGTGGTTGTATGAAGTCCGTCAGTGGTGACATTCCCCAGACGGTCCCATTTCCTCCCTCCTGCTACTGAAGTAACCTTGTATTGCTCTCCACGAGACATCGAAGGCAGCATTCCTCTTGCAACACTCCTGACATACTCACCAAAGCGCCTGTTAGTGACCGTGTACAGGATGGGGTTGCAGAAGGAGTTGAGTTGGATGCAAGCGTAGGCAAGGTGTACCACATGGAGTGGAACTTTTCCTGATTTATCAACTCCCTGCCAGATGGCATAGCAGAGGTAGGGCACCCAGCTGGCTATGAACATTCCAGAGAGGAAGCAGACAGTGATGAGAGGACGCATGTTTCTCCGCTCACTCTGTGACTTCCTAGCGGTCTTCACAGATATCACACAAAGGATGGAGTTGATGACGGTGATGGCCACGATTGGAATGAATAGGAGTACGGCCACTGTTACACGAAATGCCAGAGAGGCTTCCTCATTTGAGTAAATTGAGGATACACATTTTCCGACCAGTGGATTATACCGAGATTGACTCTTATATCTCAGTAATATGCAAGGCATAATCAATGAAATGAAAACCAAGAATAAAAGGAGAAGCTTTGCTTTTGTTTCACTCAAAGGTCTAAAAGGTTGCCTAACCAGATGGAGCCGATACGCTGTGATGGTCAGGATAGTATGGACGTTCAGTGCCCCAGGGATGAAGGCAAGTTGGGCACTAATGAAGCAGTAGATATCCCCCATGATGTATTTTCGGGCTATGAGCGTCACAGAGACAGGAAGGACATTGATGAAGATGTAAAGGAGGTCTGCAGCCGCTAGGTTCTGTACAAAGAGCAGTGTGACCTGGTCCAGCTTGATAGCGTTGTATCGAGCCGAGGAATAGAGGACAAGACTGTTTCCAAGGAACCCAAGAACTAGACCAATGAGGTTGTAGATAGCAAGGGGTACCACTTGAGCAGTACTCAGTGCTAGATCACTCGCAGAACTTGTGTTAGACATCGGCTGGGAAAATTATCGGGGGGTTAAGTTTTATTCCTTAGTGGTTCTGATATGGAATTTAAGCTAGAATTGATTAGGATTGTAATTGTAAAACCATGCAGAGTATTATCAAATGAGCTGAAGTTTTGTACAGATGGAGTATTAACACGACAACAGCGCTGTCTAGTACTGTTAAATTCACATAGGCTAAGAAAATAGAGCGCTGGTCGGAACATTCTGCAATAGTAAGATGAATTTATCAATTAATTTTCCCTAGAATTTACTCAAAAGGTGATTTGTTACGCATGCCAACAAAGGAATGTTTTGTGTCACTCCTGATAACTGCTATGTGTGCTCGTCGAGGTAGTAAAAGGAATGTAGAAAGGGTTGTTAAAACCCCAAAATAAGGAACCGACAGTATTGGTGGTTATGATCAAATAGTGGTGTATTAGAGAGGGATTATCCCAAGTTTAGCTACCATCTTGATTTTTGTTCACACAATTCTAATTGTTGGCATTTATTTTGAAAGAGTAGATTTAGCGACGTAAAGCACGTGGAATAGGGAAAACATAAACGGATTATTGGTGGACAAAGGTTATTGTGTATTCCATGCACTGTTAATAATAATTCTCACTGCTATGTGTGCTCATCTGTAAAAATCAGAGGTTGTAAAAAGGGTTGTAGAAGGGGTTGTTAAAACCCTAAAATAATGTTTCCAACACTTTCCTTGGATTTATTGTGGTCCCAGCACTCAAGATAGATATAAAACAGTTTTCCCGAAATGGAAAACTTTCTAAATTTGGCTTCAGAACCCTTTTACTACCCCTTTTAACTACCCTTTTGGCGAGGTAGGGTAGTAAAAAGGGTGGTAAAAAGGGAGTTAAAAAGGGAATAAACCTCGAAATAATGATTAAAAACTCTTTCTTAGATTTACTGTTGTCTAAACACTCGAAATTGATAGCAAACAGTTTTTCTGAAGTTATCTTACAAGACAAAATAACATGGGACATTAATTCCGGGGATCGAACTTTGGGGGTTCGAAAATATGGGGATTTTTTTCAAAAATCCCAAAATTTCGTACAGTACCCCAAATTAAATTAGGGGATTTTCGCCTTTTTTCAAATTCGAAAAAAATAAGGTAACCTTTGGGAATAAATCAGAACTTCAGAAAGGCCAATATCACTGAGGTGATCGAAGTAGTAGAATTTACGGTACAATATCCCTTTTATTGAGTCGAGTGTAGAAGGTTTTATTTGGAATTAAGATATTCTTAACTCTTCTGCACTGATATACTTATTGAAATTTCACTTGGAATTCCATATTTTATGTTCTTAGTCAAATCACAAACCCGCAATTAACTAATTTGGGGGAAATAATTTTGGGGATCGAAATTTTGGGGGCACGAAAATATGGGGATATTTTCGAAAAATCCCCAAATTTCGTACCTTTTAAATATGTCTCGTAAGGTATAAACTGTCTAAGGTTTGCCTCACAATCCGTTTAACTACCCTTTTGACTGATGAGCACACATACGCGTAGCCGCGTAACAGTTATTCGAGGAACTTGGGAAGGTCACACTACCTACTCCGAAGTTCATTTTCTATAAGAAATTCAAATTCATTATTAATTCATCCGTGCACAGCGATAGATGCATATTACATAAAACAAATAACTTATGATGAGAGAGTTGTTAATATTCATGCTCTAATTATAAAGAATTGACAATGAAAAGTTCGCGACAGGTCACCAGTGGTGACTCACCACAGGAAAACTGATTATTCCTGCTTACGATAAGATATTCTCTTCCCCCAGGACTCCGAGCTGCAATCAGAGGTGATCCTGCAACTGCGGAACTGTCAGACAGCCAGCAACAAGTTACTGAACCTCAGTAAGTTATGTGTGGCAGACCCCACTACTCCTCACCTCAAGAACAACCTGACCACGGCTGCCCGGTCCCTCACTGACAGCATCAACAACCTCCTCAACGCGTGTACCAGTAGTGTCCCTGGACAGAAGGAGTGTGACAATGCCATCAGGAACTTAGAGGTAGGGCAATAGGGCATGGCAGTGGACAGTGTCACCAGGAATTTCCTAATAGTGTGGCAATATCATCATAGATCTCGCCTAGTTTATAACCATGTTTTCTGAATTATTGTCTGGTTTTGCCATCCTTTACTATACTTCCGATATGAAACTACCAAAAAGTCCAACTAAAATTGTCTGGTTTTGCCATCCTTTACTATACTTCCGATATGAAACTACCAAAAAGTCCAAATAAAATCAGCTATAGTTAGACTCTTGGAGGGTTAGTCCCTCCAGGAGTCTACTAGTGACAACGACCCCCTGCAGACCCTGAACAACAGCCTGCAAGACCCCAGTGTCCCTGTCAACAACGAGAACTTCTTCGACTGTATCGAGGCTGTCGTGGACAACCAGCGCATCCTGGAGGAGAACCTCAAGCAGTTGCCCAGTCTGGCTAAAGCCAACGATAGGAAGTCATTCGCTGCTGCCATTGACGACATCAGCGCAGCCCTTACTGCCTTACAAGGTAAGCAGCTTTATTTAGGGCTACATGGAGGGGGAGGTTGGCCAGAGGAAGGGTAATTCAAAATGATATGATGCGTTCATGGGTCTTTTGCAAAGATGCAAGTATACAACATTTCCCTTCACATTCTTTAGCCCCCTTATTCACTGCTAATTGTACACCACACCACCTACTGCTCTTGACATGTCTCCCATCTACAGGTGCTGCAGCTCAGACTGCCTACCTGGTGGGTGTGTCAGACCCAAACAGCACTGCCGCCACTCCTGGAATAGTGGACCCCGAACTCTACACTGACGCGTACAAGGCTATCAAGGATGCAGTGGACAAGCTATCCATGCCTGATCTCACTCAGCAAGAGGTACGTTTCTACTTTTGGTGGCCGCTGTCGGCGTGTTATTACTGTTACCTGGTTGTTTCCTCAAGTACCATCTCAACACCACATTGGTATTAGCCCCATCTTACGCCCTCTTAACTCCTTACCCCTCTCACAAGTCACACTCCTTAATTGCTTACGCCCTCTTAACTCCTTACCTCCTAACAAGTCACATTCCTTAATTGCTGAAATCGTAAGCCCTCACCTCATTTGATCCTCCAATCTCTATTGCACATCACAACCATTAACCCCATCTCCCAGGTGCTCGGAGCTGCCACCCAGATAGCTCAGCACACCTCCAAGTTGTGTAACGCGTGTAAGTCCGCCTCGCAAAAGTGTGAGAATCCCGTCGCAAAACGTCACTTCGTGCAGTGTGCTAAGGACGTTGCGAACAGCACCGCGCAGCTCGTTAAGTGCATCAAGGCGCTCGCCACCAAACTCACGCCCGAGAACCGGGAGGCGTGCGCCGCCGCGAGCATTCCTCTGCTCGACTCCGTGGAGCACCTCCGGAACTTCGCGCTGTCCCCCGAGTTCGCGCCCGTCCCCGCCCGGATCAGTGAGGAGGGACGAAAGGGACAGCAGTGTGTCATTGATGCGGGCAACGGGCTGACTGTCACCAGCACGAAGCTGCTGCAGTTCTCCCGGTCCCTCGCTCTCAACCCTAACGACGGAGCCAACATGCAGCTGCTTTTAACTCAGGTACTTCTTGCCTTCCAACGTTTTTTTCCTCTTTTGTTCAAATTCTTATGATCTCAGTAGCAATTTATTTCCGAAGAAAGAAAACTTATCAAGATTTATTGTGATAAATGTAGATAAGGAATTGGAGCCAGGCCTCCTCTTGAGCTGAGGAATTTCTAACTGCTACTCAAGATGAAAATTTGCGATTCCCGGACTTTATACCGACACTGGACCTTATGCCGACTCCGAAAAACCCCTGGTCGGCATAAAGTCCAACAAGAAATGCGCCTGCAGGCTTATTTCTTGTGTCCGCTGTTCCCGTATGCAGGCGCTTAATTTCCTGTTCCCTAGAGCTGGTATTAAAACACGCCGTCATTTGATCGACAATCGTTGTCCGACTTATTTACTGGCATGATGAGTTGACGATAAAGCATGAAAGTGACCATCCAAATCATGATACAATCGCGCTTCTTCTATCAATAAGTGTCACATCGCAATACTAACATCATTGAATCAATTTTATAAATCTTCGTTGTTATGCGGGTGCTATATTTTCCCTCTCCTAAAAGTTTGAACTGACGCGCGCAGATAAAAATATCACGTGGGCGATTTCGTTCCACGTGCCAAAGGTTCGCGCGCGCGTTTCCGCCATTTCGTAGAACTCTTTGAAGATTCGTTCAGTTGCGCGCCGTTCAGAGTTTCATAATTACGATCACCGTTTTCCTTACGCGTTACGTTTTCTTATGTGTTGCGTTGCAGATATCAAACTGATGCAATGTTCGTTATCGTTTTACCCCGCCTTAATTGTTTTTCAAGATTGAGATACACAATATAATATTTACTGAACAAGATTAAGATGAAAGATTCAGATATATCATTATTATCAATAATGAACGGAGACAAACTCTCATGTCTTTCTTTCCTCTCGTCAATTCTTAGGATCATTCATAACTGATTGCTCTAATACTGTCCATTGTAAATTGCCCGCTACTTAAAGGAAGCCAAATGAGTATGTGATTGAAATCCAATCAATTATTAGATTGATTCCGTGAAAATTTGATTTCATGATTAAAGAATTGTTAAATTTTTGAGAGAGAATTAATTTCAACATCAGAATGGACAGAGGAGAGCATTGAACTCAAATATTTACAACGCTGTAATAGCTAGCTGCAACCCACAATGCAAAGGATGCCACTACACCAAGCTACTCTGACGCGAGTGATATTATAAAGGAGCAGTTGGATGCTTGAAAGTGTACCACCAACCACCACCACCACCAACGACATACGGTCGCGCGCAGCACCGCCTATTTCAGATTTAACAGTACGCGTAAAGGTAGTATACACACAACCCCCAAAATACACGATCTCTGCTAACCTTTTCTCAATGCCTTTTTGTAAAACAAAAACGCGATTGGGAACAGGAAAAAATGGACTTTATACCGACACTGGACATTTTGCCGACATAATTTCTCATAATAACAAGATTATAATCACATACATAAGATCACGCATTATCTAAATCAAACTACCCACAACTTTCAGATATCTTACAATACTATAATCATCGTACTTGTCAACAACTCTCTGAATACGTTCATCGTAGTTGATCCACTTCTTCAGTCGGGTAGGAGGGGGATCTCTGGTCATGTGCTTCACGATCTTCAGCTCAGTGAGGGAGTGCTCCAGCTTCAAGGCATCCAGGAAGGACCAGATGGTGGGGTTGGTGCAGGTCACAATGCTCTTGAAGCCATTGTGCCATCCCTCCGCCAGGTTGGAAGACCTAGGAAGACTTCAGATGGCGGCATCAAACTGAATCCACCCCAACTGGTCGAAGAGAGGTCTGGTAGAGGAAGTCCCCAGCCAGGTTTGCTCCATGTAGGCAGCAAAGAAGTCCATCTCTGAAGGAAGGAGAGGTTTGAGGTGCCGCCAAGCCATGTCGACATCACCGAGAGGAACAAAGGGGAGAGCTCCTACCATCTGGACGGACTTCAAGACTTCTGAACCCACCACTCTGTATTCAGGGACCAGGTCTGTTGAAGCGAACTTCCTCCACAGTGCTTGCTTGAAATGGAAGTAGCAGCCACGGATGGTGGTTCCTGGCCAGACAGAGAGGACAGCGTTGCGGAGACCGGTCTCGTAGTCATTGAGGACGCTGTGGTGAACTCCACTGGAGAAGGAGGAGAGGAGGGGCTGGAGTGAGAGTGGGAGCTGGAAAGGGGGTTCAGGTGGGGAGAACAGGAGCTGGGGACTGGGAGGGAGCAAGGTGGAGAGGAGGTGGTGGAGGGAGTGAAGGGCCATTGCTGAGGGTCTGGTTGGCTGCCACAAGATGAAGAAATGTCTGGTTGAATGTAGTAGACATGTTGATAACAATTGGAAACGGATACTCTCTGCATTTTACCATCAGTATGTAATATACTCATCTGTGTCCCAATCACAGCTTGGTGAAACATCACTTTATTCACTCCAACTTATAATCCCAATCACAGCTTTATAAAACGTCCCTTATTAATTCATACAACCTAATAATCTCAATCACAGCTTCACAAAATATCACTCGATTTACTTCACCTAATAACAAGCTGCATCTAGCACCTCATCAGCGATCGCATCTTGTTAGCGACACATGACACGCGATCCACCGGAAAAGCTCTCGAATAACAGGCCTGATACTGCCTAATAGACTCTATATGTACTTTAGAGGCGTAAGACGAACACGCAGACAATATAGAGCCCTGCGAGAGCAGGGCTCTATATAATATTTAAATGTCGACAGCGTAGCTGGAGACATTTAAATAATTTAGAGTGCGAGGCGAAGCGAAGCTGAGCCGAGTGCTCTAAATCATATTTCTGCGGTGAGTCTGAGCCTCTAAAGTACTATAGTAGTCGAACGGTGTACAAAAGACACACCCTGTACACAACAAGCACCATGCCATTACACACTTTTTCGAGCTAGTGGGGGCCAAGGCCCCCCCTAGATTTTTTCTAGAGGGGGCCTTTTGAAACCTAAGGGGGGCCTAAATTTTCACAAGCGAAATTTCACATTAAAAACCCTAATTTTGCATAAAAATACAACTAAAATCACGTTTTCTGTTTGCTTTGATCCAGAAAAAGATGGATTTCAAGGTAACTTCAGTTTATTTAAACTTCATTTTACACTTAATTTTGATGTTCAAAATTTTGAGAAAATTCTGGGTAGGGCCAAGGCCCCCCCTAAGATTTTTCTAGGGGGGGCCTTTTCAAAACTAGGGGGGGCCGTGTAGTCCCATGACAAGCACACATTACCTTATATGGTAATAATAGAAAATGCTTGTTAACACAAAACAAAAAAGCGCATAACTCAGCCGTTTTTTGAGCAATTTTGATCAAACTTTCAGGATATTACGGGCAAGATATGACCAATACATTCCTGGAGTAGCTAACATTTCTGACCCTCAGAAATTGAGATATGACAGATAAACCGGTGTTTTGTTTTAAAGTTACCGCTTAACAACTGGCTTTTCGGTCATAACTCCGCTTCTGGAGCTCAAAAATGAATCTAAACTTCACTGAGATGTTGCTTTTTATGAAGCTCTAAATATCCTGAAAGTTTCATCAAGTTTGCTCAAAAACCTCGGAGATATGTACATTTTTGTAACGCAAAAGCAAAGGTCGCGTAGATGTGTATTTAAATTGGTGTGTCATAACAAACACATGATATAAAGCGCGAGTAGAACACGACTCTACGCATATAGTACTACCCTTTAAATCGGTCAAAACTTGTCGTGAGACTACTATACACTATCAGATAAGGTTCAAGGATACGATGAACCAAATAACAGAAGGGTAGCACAGATTTGCCTGTCGGCATATAGTCCAAAAACGGACTTTATGCCGACAGACGATATACCGACATGTCCCTAGAAATCCTATGTCGGCATATAGTCCGCTGTCGGCATAAAGTCCGGGTACCAAAATTTGCTGCTCTTGACTTTTTATAGGTTCTGACTACCTCGGATAGCTTTTGAGATTTGACTTCCTCACTAATATATAGTACCTATTCTAGTTCCTCGCCGCAGCCGGCGCCCGGCAGCCATGAACTATACTCAATTCACGACTTTTCAATACTTCCACAGAAATAAAGTCAATAAATGGTCATACTCTGATATCAGGAAATGACTTTATTCTTATATTGTGGAGAAGAAATCCGTCTCCTCTAAGTATCTTACTTCCAAAAGGAGTGTATAAGATCGCTATAAAATATGATTGAACTATGTGGAGGTTATTGATAGAATAGATAGATACCTTGGGATACCTAACAAACATCCCCTTTTTACCAGGCTAAAGCAGTGTCCAATGCTGTGAAGGACCTTCTCGAACAAGTGAAAGGTAACGTGCCTGGACAGAAGCCATGTGACCAGGCCATTGAGAAGCTGAAGGGAGCCCAGACAGAGCTGGAGCAGGCGGCTATTGCCGGCACTGCCGGACAACTGAAGCCACTCGAAGCCACCACCCTTCAGGGATACCAAACACAGCTCGAGACCGCCACTATTGAGATTAAGGAGCTGATCGAGCCACTGGTGGAGGCGGCTAAGAGCCATCCCGAGAAACTGGGTCACAGTGTTATCACCATGTCTCTGTACTTCGAGCCACTTTCCAGGGCCACAATCGGGGCGGCGTCTAAACTCACTAACATGAACCGACAACAAGACCTCTTCTCACAGGTAAGATGAACCGACAACAAGACCTCTTCTCACAGGTAAGATGAACCGACAACAAGACCTCTTCTCACACCCGGGTTCTGTTCGAGAAAACGCGAGAAAAGGTACGAGAAATATTTTCGCCGCCTGTACAAAATTTTCGCGAGAAAAACCACGAGAATACTCGCGAGAAATTTGAACACGTTTTTTTGCACATTTTCCTCGCGAGAATTCTCGCAAGGAAAATACGAAAAAGGAATAATTGATTTTGGATGGAATGTTACACATAATGGGAATATCGAATTATGAGTGTCAATTACGTCCAAGCAAAACAAAAAACTCGTGTACAGGAACTATGTTGATGAAAGTCCTGATTTCTCGCAAGTTTTCTTGCAAGTTTTTTCGTGAGTTTTTCTCGTAACAGGAACCCGGGTGTAACAGGTAATATGAACTGACAACAAGACCTCTTCTCACAGGTAACATGAACCGACAACAAGACCTCTTCTCACAGGTAACATGAACCGACAACAAGACCTCTTCTCACAGGTAACATGAACCGACAACAAGACCTCTTCTCACAGGTAAGATGAACCGACAACAAGTCCTCTTCTCACAGGTAACATTAACCGACAACAAGACCTCTTCTCACAGGTAAGATGAACCGACAACAAGACCTCTTCTCACAGGTAACATGAACCGATAACAAGACCTCTTCTCACAGGTAAAATGAACCGACAACAAGACCTCTTCTCACAGGTAACATGAACCGACAACAAGACCTCTTCTCACAGGTAAAATGAACCGACAACAAGACCTCTTCTCACAGGTAACATGAACCGACAACAAGACCTCTTCTCACAGGTAAGATGAACCGACAACAAGACCTCTTCTCACAGGTAAGATGAACCGACAACAAGACCTCTTCTCACAGGTAATATGAACCGACAACAAGACCTCTTCTCACAGGTAACATGAACTGACAACAAGACCTCTTCTCACAGATAACATGAACTGACAAGTGACAACAAGACCTCTTCTCACAGGTAACATGAACCGACAACAAGACCTCTTCTCACAGGTAAGATGAACTGAAAACGTGTGTTTGATATCCAAAGGATATGCAGATTACAGACAACCGTTACAGTCATGCGAGGTCAAGATATAGTTCTAAAAGTACATACAATTATATTTCCATGAAAGGGACGCTAGTTCTCAACTTGACAACAAGGTAGGTAGGACAAAAGAAATATCAAAAGACAGGTGTTTATAATTGTGAGGTTCTTATTATGTGAGACTCTGAATTTAATGAACACCTGCTCCTTCCTGGTACAGTAAATGACATTCTCCTGTGCACAATAATCATAATACCATCGATCCTGACTGATCAGCTTCATTTTGGCCAGATAGCGCAGTGGTTTAGGGTTTCATGCTTCCATTCGAGAGGTTGGTGGTTCGATTCCCGGCCGTGCCTATCGTGCTAAGGGTGAGAACTCTCACCTAAGCAGCCACACGGTTCACTCAGCCGAGCGTTCAGGAAACTGTGCGGGAGGGTTAAATGAGGAGCTGCCCATTGCAGCGAAGTCTCGGGCGAAGAAAGTATGGATTGTACTTCCTTAACCGTCATTTGGCTGTTACAGCTGTTGGAATAGAAGTAAAACCATCTCAATAAAAAATATCTTGTCAGGCACGGACGCTGATGGAGGCTATGTCAGATCTCCTAATGACCTCCAAAGACATCGGAGGCAACCCTAATGCCACAGCTCTTCATCCTAAGCTAGACGAGAATGCGGAGGAATTGAACACTGCTATCGGAGACCTGAGACTCACTATCGAGATGTCACCGGAGAGTGGTCTTTCGACTTCCCTCATTGAGACCATAATGAAGTCTCGAGCTACGCTTAGCGAGGCTGGACCAGAGAGCGTCCCGATCATGGCTCAACATGAACCTATCCTGAATAATGCTAAGGCTATTGCACGGGCGGCACAGGATATGGTGGGCAAAGCCAACTTAAACCCCGAGTGCTTGTCTGATCTTTCCAAGGTTTGTTGAGAAAATCAATGGGATGTATTGATCAAATTGATATTTAATCATATTGGAAATATCATGACACCTGAGCTATGACAAATCACCCCTTATTTGCCTCTCCTTTCATCCGTTCCATCCCTGTCTGTACCCCTCCTTTCACCCCCTACCCCAGGATGTCTCTGAGCAGTACGCCGCACTGGTGGACAATGTGCGTCTGTGTGCTGACAGCCCCGGGGCTGAGCCCCTCAAGGAAGCGACCAACCAGCTCGCCGACCCCTGCTCTGAGCTCGTTAGGACCAGTGCTTTGGTGCAGAGCGATCCACACGACACCTTCGCCAGGAGAGAGCTGAGCGACCACGCCAAGGGGGTCGCTCAGGGAGTGCACAACATCCTGCAGGTAAATTATACGGGGGCAGTTACCCGCAATTTACTGGCAACGTTTCTTTTAGGTAAAAACTTTGTCGTTTTTACATTATAGGAAGAAAAATATCAGCTTTGATTTTTTCATTAAGATGAATTCTGATATTTATGTTATTTTGGGATTTGGTTATTTCGCTGTTTGGCACTTGTAACCCTAACTACAGCTGCTACGCGTTATTATTGCCAGTAATAATTGTTTAAAGCGTGTTAAAAAGTTGGCTTGATAATTAGCAATCATCATTACTTCATGAGTATGTGGCTCAGGTTTCACTAGCAAATACATATACAGAAGTTGATGAGCATAAATTTAATACGAATAATCAACCCATTTTAGAGACTTGCTTTCGTGTGGAAGCACGCTTACTCTCGAGCTCTCGCGAGACATCTGTTTTGCTGATCTTTCGTTCTTCCTAATTCCTAAATTTCCGTCCTAATTTTCCGTATTTCTCTTCGTTTTGACGAAGTACATATTACATCCTGCAGTCACTGCAACAAAGCAGCCAAGGGACCCAGGCGTGTATCAACGCTATCTCCACTATACATGGTATTGAGGGTGACTTGGAGACCATGACCATGTTCGCCAGGACTGGGGCTCTCGAGAACTCCGGGGAGCCGTTCTCCAACCACCGGGAAAACATTCTAGGTTAGTTGTACAAAACATGGTAAACTAAAGTGGGGATTGTTTGGTGAGTTGGATGGAATTGTGAAGTCAGCTTTAGTAACTTTAAGAATGCAAGTCACCTGTCAGATTATCAGGAAATGATAACGAATTTCTGTGGAATTTTGATTTTTGTCTCATCTACACTGTACCTTGAATTAACATTCTATCCTCCTGTCTCGCTTCCTGAATTTTCCTAAACACCCCTTTGTCCCTCTCCAGGAACCGCTAAGAAGTTAGTTGAGAACACGAAGCAGTTGGTGGCAGGAGCGGCAGCGGATCAGACCCAACTAAAGGAGGCAGCCCAGGCTGCGGAGCGAACCATTCACTCCCTGGCTGACGCTGTGAAGCTGGGCGCGGGGGCTCTCTCCATTGACGATGTGGAGACACAGGTTATACGACATTCTGCTTTGAATGATATATGCAAATTAATTGCAATCTGCTTTCCCTCTTACTGCAATTCACATCCCATGTTCTATGCGCTGAATTACCGGAGCAGGAGTAGTTGACACTGTCCTCGGATCAGGTGATGTTGCTGAACGCGTGTATGGACGTGGCTAAAGCCCTCTCCAGCTTGATAGACTCCACTAAGGACGCCTGCGGGAAACCGTCCTCCGACCCGAGTATGGAACGGCTGAAGATCAGTGCCAAGGAAATGGTTCAGAGCGTCAGGTGAGTTATCCGGGGTGGTTGTGACGTGGTTATCATGGCTGAAAGTAACTAATTGCTGACACCGCCCTCAGGTAGTCAGTCGTCAGGTATAGGGCTGTTTCAGTTCTAGTCTAATTATTCTTGTATAATGAACTGACAACAAATACCCTCACTTCTTGATAAAATCACTGTTTTTTTCATAAAATCAGCCATAAAAAGGGATTCTTCTGTGTCCAACACTTGTCAATTTGATTTAACTTTAAGTAACACTATCAGACCGTGGTCTAATCCCCCCTGTCTAATAACCCCACTAATAACGCTCCCACGACACAGTTCGTTGCTGAAGACCGTGAAGAGTGCCGAGGATAAGGCGAGTAGGGGCACCCGAGCCCTTGAGATCGCTGTTGATGCTGTCACCAACGACATCAAGGCTCTCGATAACACAAACACTACTGTAGCACCAGCCTCGCCTGAGGTGAGTTCTACCACGTGACATATTAATATCACGTGACACACTTTTAACGTAGTAACTGGTAGTGAATGTACCAGGTGACAAATCGTGCCAATTCGTGGGCCCGTGGGGAATGTGTAAATTAGATGATCCATGTTCATCGTCTAACCCAGTAAAATTTATCTTCGATTTTTGTCTAATCGATGACGAAATGGTCAATGTTTTTAATCGAATATTCATCAAATTCAGCCCAGTGTCCACATTAACTTCATATCATGATCTTTTCAACTCTGTCAGTCACGCATCTCCTCTGCCATTACCTCACGCAAATCACGCATCTCCTCTGCCATTATCTCACGCATCTCCTCTGCCATTATCTCACGCATCTCCTCTGCCATTATCTCACAATGTTACCCTCCTCCACCCTCTAGTCAGGGGATTCGGACAATGAACCTATACAACTACCAAGGCAACGTCTCGAGAGCTCCATTTTGCCTCGTCGAGGCACCATAGACCGCGAAAAGGAGCGCCTTAACCATTGTCAGGTAGCACAGACCCAGGACCCTCTTCCTCTCTCTTTAAGTGGGCTGGTGGGGTTCAAACCCCACATCTCCTTGAAAGGGGTGTGAGAGTCCTTGCCTCCCAAAAGGGGCGTTTTCACTGAGTGCACTTACACTGATTGTCCGGCCTGCACCTTTTCACTTTCTCTGTGTTTACTCTTACCCCTCAGCGGTCTTTGGAAAAGCAACGGATTTGATCGTCATCCCTCCTATTATTGGATCACATTATTATAATGATTTAACACGTTAATTAACCCCCACTTAGACCGTGTTTCATCGTTACTTGTAATTGTTATTTCCCTCTCATCTCAACGATTTTATCCCGAACGATGATTATGAGAAGATTCAATCCTGATTTCTAGATGTTATTAATCTACATGTTAATCAGATGTTCCAGTGTTCATTTTTAGCAAGATTACGATCATTCCCGAAATTTAGAAATTCTGTTTATAATTTCTATTGATCATGAAGCGCAATTGCTTTTATTTCATGTCTTAGATCAATTTCAATTCAATCAATTCAATTCAATCAACAATATGATTTATGAAAGTATCAAGACGTAGGTACTTTCTCGTTCTTCTCCGATGGTTGCAGTTCTCACCCCATTGTCCGCTGCACTTTTCTTCGCCGTTTTTTTCAAGTTCCAGATATCTCTAATATATAGAAGCGTGTTTCTTTTTTTGGAGTTGTTATATTTCTCAGCACAGAGGCATTAGGCAGGGTTAGACTCATGCAAATTGAACGCCCTACATGTACATGAAACGGGTTGTTTCCTTACGATTAGTATAGGTTTCTGGTTTATAGGGGTTAATCATCACATGGTATTGTTCAATGTTCAACAGTTATAATTTCCCCTTCAATTTATAGATCTGCAGGACATGGTACTAGAATTTTTAGAAAATAACACGTGCACCTGTTTCATCTCAGGATCTGATTAGAGCTGCTAAGGAGATCACCCAAGCAACGACCAAAGCTGTGTCGGCCGGTAACACAGGGAAACAGGACGACATCGCGGCAGCGGGTAACATGGGTCGTAAAGCGATCACTGACATGTTGACCACGTGCAAAGGAGCCGCGCTTAACGCGGAGAACGAGGCCCTCAAGATCAAGGTATAATGGGGATAAACATGTTGCTACTACCAAGAACCTTGGTTGATGTTAACTACCAAATGTTGGCTTGGAATTCATCAACTCGGACATTATGTATATTACAACCTCTCAACCCTCCTCTCAAACTCTCTTATTTTTGCAGCCCCACAAGTTCAACCATCTAAACTTCTAAACTCTGCACTCCACTCTCACCTCTCTTATTAACCCCTCTTACCCTTTCTAACCCCCTCTCTCCAATCTCACCCCTATTACCCTTATAGCCCCCTCTCTCCAATCTCACCCCTCTTACCCTTCTAAGTTCTAAGCCCTGCACCCCCTCTCAGCTCTCTAAGCCCTGCATCCCCCCTCACCTATCGAAACCCCCTTACCCTTCTAACCCCCTCTCTCTTCTCTCACCCCTCTTATCCTTCTAAATTCTAACCCCTGCACCCCTCTCACCTCTCTCAACCCTTCTTAGTCCTAAGCCCTGCACCCCCTCTCACCTCTCTAAGCCCTGCATCCACTCTCACCTCTCTAAGCCCTCACCTCTCTAAGCCCTGCACCCCCTTAGTAGTCTTAGTAAAGCGGCCACAGTCGGTTTAATCAACCAGGCCGGTGGCAGCCATGCTGAGCATGGAGACTATCCCTAGTACACTAGGCGAAGGGTGTGAACTCCTGGGTGGTTTTTCAGGCCACCCGACTGCCGGAGATATCCTGGGCTGAGGGTAGCCCACCCGTCCAGGACCTCACTGGACCAGTAAGCTACCAACGCCCCTGGCTTCAAACAGACTGCAAAGCAAGTCAATGCTTGCCTGCAGATTAAGTCGGAGATCAGCCGGAGGTGGCTATGTACCACCTCCCTTCGTCTGACTGAGCCACAGGGAGGTCTGACCCAACCAGACTGTGTAAATAATATTCCCATTGATTGGAGTTATGCTGGGATCAATGGGCAAAGCCCAGCTATGGGGTACTACCTGGAAAAGAAGAGAGGGAACTGATTCTTAGTTTTGTGATATTTTTGGTGATGTTTTTGGTATTGTATAATTGTTCATTAATCTTGGCAATGTTGCTAGATCTTATTTATTGGGATGGAACATCCTTTCAAAATTGGCTGCAGTTTGTACTGTAGTATTTATTTCTATGGGTCTAGATGTGCAGAGATTTGTTGCCTGACGGAAGTGGTGAGGTAATGGGCCCGTATTCACCAATCGAAAAGTTGGTTTGAAGTACAGAGTACCCAGCAGGTGAGGGTGATGAAAGTGGGAGATAACGAAATAAAATGTTGTTTCCTAATTGGATATAATATGGGAGAATTGGACAGTGGGCTTAGTTTTAAAGCAGTAAGAGGGTTGATAATGCAGGGGTCGCCAATGTAACTGCTGCTTCCAGAATGAGACAAAAATTATTCCATGATGGTGCTGAGGAACCTTGGAGGGATCTGAACTTTGGAGGGACCTGGAGAAAATCTTATCAGGGGTTCTTGAGTGGCCTATGAGAGTTTGAGGGAGGAAGCCATATTGTTTTTTGTAGTACAAAGTGAGTAGACCGGGCTGTGCCCATGTTGTTACAGTATATAATATGTATTTATGGGTTGATCATTCCCTTTGAGGACAGTCTTCAAGTTAGTGTACCTGAATTATAGTCAATTAAGTAAAAGATAAAAGAATAGTATAGATATAGAAAGAGGGGCTAGGGTGGTTATAATGTAAAATCAAAAGTTAATATACCGTGAGGGGGCTGGATAGTGAAGTTATGATACTTAGCTGGTGAGTGGTACTAGAGAGTACCCAGCAGGTGGAAGGTGTGGATGATACCAACTGCATGGGGAAGTGCAGTTGGCACACTCGGGAGGGGGAGGTGCGTGAGGCCCCAACTGGAAAGAACCAGGTCCCTGCCCCAGCCCTGCACCCTCTCTCACCTCTCTAAGCCCTCACCTCTCTAAGCTCTGCACCCCCTCTCGCCTCTCTAAGCCCTCACCTCTCTAAGCCCTGCACCCCCTCTCACCTCTCTAAGCCCTGCACCCCCTCTCACCTCTCTAAGCCCTCACCTCTCAAAGGCCTGCACCCCCTTTCACCTCTCTAAGCCCTGCACCCCCTCTCACCTCTCTAAACCCATCTAACCTCTGCATCCCCCCTCACCTATCTAAACCTCTCTTACCCTTCTAACCCCCTCTCTCTTTTCTCACCCTCTTATCCTTCTAAGTTCTAACCCCTGTACCCCTTTCACCTCTCTAACCCCTGCACCCCCCTCTCACCTCTCTAAGCCCTGCACCCCCTCTCACCTCTCTAAACCCATCTAACCTCTGCATCCCCCCTCACCTATCTAAACCTCTCTTACCCTTCTAACCCCCTCTCTCTTTTCTCACCTCTCTAAACCCTTCTAAGTTATAACCCCTGCACCCCCTCTCGCCTCTCTAACCCCTGCACGCCCTCTCGCCTCTCTAAACTCTGCACCCCATCTCACCTATCTAAACCCTTCTCAGTTCTAAGCCCTGCACCCCCTCTCACCTCTCTAAACCATCTCTCCCTTACCCTTGTGGCTGTCTCCGCAGGTTCTGCAGTCAGGTCGCAGCACGAGCATGGCGTACCGTGACATGCTGGAGTACATGTGTGAGTCACTCACAGCAGACGGCACTGACGGTAACCAGCTCATGGAACACTCCAAGAAGATTGCGGAGGCAGTCCGGAACCTGATCAGTTGCGCTGAGGAACTGAAGAGCGGCGCTGACTGGGTCAACCCGGACGACCCTAACGTCATTGCTGAGAACGAGCTGCTGAGTGCCGCAGCCAGCATCGAAGCTGCCGCTAAGAAACTCTCGCTGCTTCAGCCCAGTGAGTTTATTAGATCGTACTCACCTCTACTTATTGTATGTTTTTATTTCTCCTTGAAATGGTCTACCGGCACGTTCAGATGAGTTAATCGGCTCATTCTGCAGCATAGAAGGGGTACTTTACCAGAAAAAATAAGGTACTTCAATAAGGGGCCATCCATAAAGGACGTCCGCAATGAAGGGGGAGGGGGCAGTCTGGCCAATGCGGACGTTTGCGGACGTAGGGGGAGGGGGTGTTTGGCCAAATGCGGACGTCCGCAATTCATGGAAATTTTGGGCGATTTGACGGATATTTCACTAGAAATGAATTCAAAGCCGCTCTGACGGAGTCAATCCTAGAAATGCTTCACCTAGGCCGGTTTGGTGTCATACCGGCAGTTCCGACAGTAAATTGTGTACTGCGGACCCGTCGCAGCCCCTTCCCTGTTAACAAAGCCGCAGTCAGGGAGGTTAACTGAGATTAAGTGCACATCGGGACATAACACAACAATGAATATGATGTCAGTCATAATGAATGCTCAATTAAGAGACCCATTATTATCCAATGTTGGCTCCTGTGTCTTCAATGAGCCAACAATACCAAATCTTCTGTTTGAACATTTTCTGTTAGCAATTCCCTTTGATTGGAACTGGTTTAGGATCCTGAATCAGCTAGAAAATCATGAAATTTCGGTGCCAAAAATGATGACCCAAAAGATTTTGAAGAAAAATGCGGACGTCCGGAGGGGAGGGAGGGGTTTCTGGATTGCGGACGTTTGCGGACAAGGGGGGAGGGAGGGGTCTGAAATGGCCGAAATTTTTTCGGACGTCCTTTATGGATGGCCTCTAAGGTACTTAATTTACCGCCTGTTTGCGTGCGCATATACATTCATTTTTGGTAATATCCTTAAATTGATAATACCTTATTGGCTCCAATTTACCCAGCCCTTAAGGGGTGACACTGTCACAATTGTCCCTAACTCAAGAAAAAGTGGATTGGGACAATTGGGGCAGTTGGGACAGAAAATGGGACTCAGAAAGTGAACTACGACTGAAAAAATGAGGCAATCGGGACAAATGGAACAAAAAAATGGGAATCGAAAAGTGAATTGTGATACTTTGGGACAAAAGGTTAACTTAGTTTGGCAACTGCTTGATTTTTTTCCGGAGGGAGCCTGTTAAAATGGTTCAAAAATGATTCAATTTTTGTCCATAGGGCCGATTAAAAATAGCGCTGGTTAAAAAAGTCTGGCTAGATAAAGCAGTATGCTTGAAGCTATTATAAACCGGAAAAATTATAAAGCTATGAAAATAAGACTAAATAGTGATAGCAATATTCATCAATTCAATAATGATCAATTACTTTCTTCCATTCTTCTTATTTTTATTCTTTTTACCGTTAGTGTCCTTCTTCTTACCCTTTTTGCCGTTCTTTCCATCATCTTTTTTCTCATCTTCGTTGGAATCACTGTCGTTCTGTTGTTCGTTATTGTCTTTATCACCATCCTCTTGATCCTTCCCGTCACCATCCGGATGATCATCTTGTTCATTGTCTTGATGGTTGTGTTGTTCATCATCGCGATGGTCATCTTGTTCATCATCTTGATGATCATCTTGATGGTCATCTTGCTCATTATCTTGTTCATTATCTTGTTCATCATCTTGTTCATCATCTTGATGATCATGTTGCTCGTCATCTTGTTTATCATCTTGGTGGTCATTTTCTTCATGACCACCATCCCAATGATTGTCTCCAGGACAGCTGCATTCCGGAGAAAATTCGCCATTTTTAACCCAAGATCCATGACTACAGGTGTAACTAGTAGTTTCATACCGGTGCACACACACTGCATCGCAAACTAGTTCGGCAACAGTGCCGTCAACGAGATTATCCACATCGTTGCTAAATTGGAATAGTCCTTTTTGACTGAATGTGCTAATATCAGGACATGTTACAGCTCGACTACAGAGCCCCCTTGCTTTGTATGTGAGTCTGTTTTTCGTAAACCATACGCCTGAATTCTTGTTGATGACGCCAAATTTGCGATATTGATCAACTTTCGTAATGTTCAGGTAGAGCATACTATACAAAGAATCTGACCATTCGAAATTACCATCTTTGTTCGGATCTATAAGACCAATCCAAAAATAGTTGAACTTGTCGTCTGCCTTTATACCTGGCCAGCGATCATTCACCATTTGAACGATTTGTTCATTGTGTTTCATCGTTGGGATGGTAGCCAGATGCCAGCCTCCAGAGCCTTCCTTGTTCATGTCTTCACAAGATTTCTTACACCCTGGCAGCGTAACTAGTTTTGCATCACTACAGTACTCGTATTCAATGTCCCTAGCCCAAGACATAGATATGATGTATCCGGATTTGAAGAACCTGCAGCTGAGCAAGTTACTTGAATGTCTCTTGTAGTTAACATACCCGTAATCTCCCCAGTATTTTGGATTATAACTGCCCCTTACTCTAAGAATTTCCGGAGTGTAACCTACGAGTAGTTGAGCGTGAGCTGAATTCTCAATAGCACATAGAGCATCATCATACATACCCTCATTGGCAGACAAGTAATTAGCACTTATGTATGATCCGAATGTAACTGGAGAATGAAGGAGGGCTTCGGTGAACGAGGAATCTGAAGTTCCCATTGGGAACCAATCGTTTAACCATAGTTTTCTCATTGCATTGTTTCTTTTTGTTGCAATTTCGTAGGCAAATTTACATGGTTTATAATCAGCTGTGTATGGCCACTCGTCTTCATGCATAAGGGATCGTTCACATATTACGTAATCAATTTTTGGCCGATTTCAACCCCCCCCTCCCCCTCGTAATCAAGTTTACAGTAGTTGTATTTGTTACAATAACATGTAACGTAATCATTTGGAAACCCCCTCCCCCCCCTCTAGATGATTACGTAATATGTGAACGATCCCTAAGATACTGCCTGTCCTTTGTCAATTTGAATGCCTCGTTAACCCTCCCTCCGCCGCATCCAGAAGAAGTGAAGGTGCAGTCAACGAAATACTGTTTAGAAAACACTACGTGTTCTCCTGTCCTCATCTTGTACACTGCCTCTAAGGCAGTGGCGCCAGGGAAGGCCCAACACGATCCACAGCTTGCTTGGTCCTGGACTTCTGACAGGCCCAATTCTTTCTCCCAGAAGTCAAAGCTATCTGGATCACCAACCTTAGTCCTTGGAGGTCCTATTGCGAAATCCCAATCTTTTGCTGTGTCAGAAGGACTTTCTCTTTTCATAACTTGTCTTTCTTCCTCATCTAACATGGTGGCCATTGTTAGATTGGAAAGTTGCATTTTCCGATTCATCAGCATTGCATGTTCTTCATCGTTGTTAACTGCAAATCTGTTGAGGGTATGCATACCTGTGACTCCCACGGTGCTGCTCTCTACCCGATCCTTGAAATCAACCAGTCTCTTATATCTTTCATGGTAGTCTCTCTTGTCTCGTATTTCCACATTATACTTCTTGATAGTATTGCGGAAAATCGTTGCTGTATCATCAATGGTAACTTTCGAAAGGGCAACAGCAAAGAAAGTCAGTGTGAAAAATGCAGTACGTAGCATTGTCGTTCAATTCGAGAACTGAAGAATATTCCAGTGTGGGAAGCTTTATATTTGGAGATCTTCTTATTATTATGGTGAAGAACAATTATGATTATTATTATGAGTAAGTTGCACAATTGCTTGGGCAATAGCTTTCTAAGAGTAAGAGCTAAATAAGATGGTCTAATGAATGGTAAAAGGGACTAATAATTTCATCCTACAATTTCTTGACAATATTTCGTTTATTTACAAAGGTCAAGGGGGCTTTCCGGAGTCAGTGTGTCACAATACAGAGTGATTGTTTGATATAAAATTTATATTTGTATATCCAATATATTATAGTATTTTCTTGATAATAACCTTCAGAAAGCCCTTTGAAGTGGCCCTACGGTCTTAAAATAATGATATAACTTACAATAACCTGTCCTTCGGAAGCCCGGGAGGACTTGCTTCATAGCTATTGTTATATCATAACAAGAATTCAAGTTTTAACACTGGCATTGGAGTGAGAACGTTAAGATTCTGTAATAATGACCTCCGTTTCTGGAGCTGAAGGACGTTATAAATAATAAATATATTGGAGGCATTGTGATACCATCTCAATAATTAGTTGATGTATTGTTTATAACTGGAACGCCCACGATCAACTCTTTTGTTGTTAGGCTGAAGCTGTCAGAGTTCAAATATTCATGTAAATTACTCTTGCTTAATCAATGCCAATTCTATAGTGAACTACCCCTTTAAGATTTGGAGTCAATTAGACAAAGCAAATGTCAGAGGTCTGGCACTGCCTGACATTTCAATCCACAGTAATCTACAGTGCCTAATTTGCATTTAGCGTCGGGGCCAAATAAGGGTATTGCGCTGGGAGTTTCAAATATTTCGGTTAGAAGCGAGCTGCTAAGTCAGATGGCATTTCCAAAACACCTTGACGGGTTGGGCACTTATACATTATCATGATAAGCGAACTGGGATGGCATTTTTCCTCAATATATACTTTTTTCGAGTTTTTGTGACAAGAATTTTATTTGTCTGTATGTCTGTATGTCTGCATGCAATGGAGAGTCTATCAAAGTCACACATAGAACACTGTTTGCAGTTTGCTTTATGAAGTCAATAACATCATGAGAAATATTTATTGTTGTTGTCAAACCAAGATCTCAAATGATCTGTCATATCATTATCAGTGAGTCATCAGTCCCTATTTCCTGTCTTATATCGCGTATCCCACTTCCGTGGGATACGCCTGAGGTAAAGGAAGCCAGGAGAGACATGAGGGCAAAGATAAGGAGATGACAACAGAAAATACCTGTAGGTACCTCGGAACTTGATACCATAAGATAGAAGTCCCGTAAGAGGTATAAAAAGCTGCGGGACAACACTTTGACCACGAAATACAGGGAGTCCGTGCGAACTTGGAATCTAAATCCGACTCTGAAAGAATTTCCTGTCTCATAAAGGAGAGCAAGGAAACTAAGTTTAACGTGGTTAGGAAAGAGGATGGTCTCCGTACGGACACTCCGTCTTGAACCTTGGAAAGAATGACTGAATCACACTGTGTATTCCTTCTCTGGCAGAGACAGCTGGTGGTGGAACTTCGAAAGATTGCAGAGGAGTCTCACCAGTTTCATGTGATTCGAGATGGGACTATCATATCTAGAATAAGGAGGACTGCGGGTGATAGTGGCTAGTTTTCCTTCGTCATAACTCTTAGCTCACAAATTATCTAGTTGTTGTGATTTTTAGGTGGTATAAGTTTTTCCAAATGTTGATCACACAAAACTTGATTGTTTTCGCATCAATACTTCGAAGGTTTTAGTGTGAGAAGTTTACATATTTTGGGAGAATTTTAGGATTTGGAAATATTTGTGGGTTTTATACTTATAGCTGATTCATTGTAATATAATTTTCTCTGTTCAGCCCATAAAAGAGGCAACATAAACCTGTCCTTTAGAAGGACTGCTAAGGTTTTTAGTCTTGCTTCATAGCTATTGTTATATCACCACAAGAATTTAAGTTTTACCTCTGGCATTGGAGTGAGAACGTTAAGATCCTGTTATGTTTTAATGACCCCTAGCTGAATTACATTATATTGGAACCATTATGATACCATCTCAATAATTAGTTTAGGTATTGTTTATAACAGGAACGCCAACGATCAACTCTTTTGTTCTTAGGCTGAAGCTGTCAGAGTTCAAATATTCATGTAAATCACTCTTGCTTAATCAATGCCAGTTAAGATTAGGAGTCAATTAGACAAAGCAAATGTCAGAGGTCTGGCACTGCCTGACATTTCAATCCACAAACCACAGTAATCTGCAGTGCCTAATTTGCATTTAGCGTCGGGGCCGAAGTAAGGGTATTGCGCTGGGAGTTTCAAATATTTCGGTTAGGAGCGAGCTGCTAAGTCAGATGGCATTTCCAAAACACCTTGACGGGTTGGGTACTTATACATTATCATGATAAGCGAACTGGGATGAAATTTTCCTATAAATATATTCCTTTTTCGAGTTTTTGTGACAAGACTCTAGTCTTGTCTGCATGCAATGAAGAGTCTATGTATGTCACACATCGAACACTGTTTGCAGTTTGCTTAATGAAGTAAATAACATCACGAGAAATATTTATTTTTGTTGTCAACCCCAGTTCTCAAATGATCATTCATATCAGTGGTCTTATATCGCTTTTTTGTATACAATGAATAACGTACGCCAATTGTTACGAATAAGAAAGTTCACGAAGAAAGTCAAAAACTATATCAAAGAATAAAATCTCTGGTGCCATGCGACAAGACCCCTCATGAAACAACTGAGGGGTAACGGTCACTAATCGGCTGATATGTTTGCATAATCGATACTTCAACTAGTAGAGGACAGCTAACTAAGTGGATTAAACTGCAACTGCCATATATTTCGTTGCGTAACTGCTAGAAACGAGTGGTTTTCGAAACAGATTTTTGTCGCATATTCCCTTCATGATTATTAAGAAACAAAATATCCAGGAAAGAAGACCACTAAGAAAGTGGATGATTCCCTCAACTTTGAGGAGCAGATTTTGGAAGCCGCCAAAGCTATCGCCGCCGCCACGAGTGCCCTGGTGAAGGTGGCCACCGCCACGCAGAGAGAGTTGGCGGCGCAGGGCCGCGTGAGCGCCGCCACAGTGAACAAGGACAGTGTGTGGAGTGAAGGGTTGGTAGGAGCGGCTAGGATGGTGGCTGCTGCCACCAGCACTCTGTGTGAAGCCGCCAACGCCGCCGTGCAGGTCAGTGGCTGGCTACAAGCAGTCTAAAAATCAAACTCACCAATATGAAAATACAAGGTACATCAATAAATGAGATCTACTGTGCTTTAGAGGGACGTAGCAAAGCATTTTCAATAAAACCAAACAACTCTTCCCTCACCAGGGTAACGCCTCCGAAGAAAAGCTGATCGCGTCAGCGAAGGGAGTGGCTAACTCCACGGCCCAACTGCTCATGGCGTGCATGGTGAAGGCTGACCAGCACTCTGAGAACGCTCAGCGACTCCAGGCAGCGGGGAACAAAGTGAAGAAAGCGGCAGATGTGCTCGTGAAGGCTGCCCAGTCAGCTGCCGTCTTCGAGGAGCAAGAGGTGGGTGTGCTGCTATATTCACTGATTATAGGTTGCTGGGGTTTGAAGATAGTACCTTCACACCCGTGCTGAATGTAGCCATGCACCTTGACCTATTGAAAATGTAATTGTAAAATACCGTATCTCACATCATCCTCATTGGGTGACCGCCGATAATAGCGCCACCTCACTCCAAGACCCCCTTGAATAGCGCCACCTCACTACAAAACCCAGCTCTAAAAGCGGCACCTCACTCCAGAACCCCCCTTAAAAGCGGCACCTCAGTACCTCACCCCAGAACCACTCCCCCCTATTAGCAGCACCTCACACCTCCCTCGCCCCCTCCCCCCCTATTAGCAGCACCTCACACCTCCCTCGCCCCCCTCCCCCCCTATTAGCAGCACCTCCCTCTCCCCCCCCCTATTAGCAGCACCTCACACCTCCCTCGCCCCAGGTGGAGGTAAACATTCAGAGCAGTGCGGTGTACGCCATGGCAGCGGAGTTGCAGGCCCAGGAGGAGATCTTACGACGGGAGCGGGAGTTGGAGCAGGCCAGGAAGCAGCTGGCAAAGATCAGACACGCGCAGACCTACTCCTTCAAGAAGATGCAGGAGGACGGAGAACAGGAGGGATAACCTCCCCGCCTGAGGGTAGTTCTAGTGTGTGCCATGTGACAACAGCGTCAAGTAGTGACACTCAACTCTCTGATATTTTTATTTTTGACAAGATTAAAGAAAAGTACCACCGTGTGCTGAAGAGGCGCTACTGGACAATGTGTGATGAAGAGAATAATATTTTGTATGTTATGAAATAAGATATAATCTATTACACTATTCCGATGAATTATGATAGTCTGTTTTTATGGGTTATTTTAGAGAATGTGAAGGTCCGCCCGTGGCCTCACTCCGTGAGGCGCGGGTGCCGTTCACGAGGTATATAGATCTGTGTAAATCTAATTAGTTTGTACATTTCCTTTTCATTTTCTAACCATTGTATATTCCTCGGACATTTCACGCCACACTCGACTTTGAGCCGCACACGATCAACGGCAGGTGCAGACGTCGGTTGAAAGTTATCAATTGATGGAGTCACTGCTTACTTTCACGCGCTGCTTTTAGAAAATAGAAATAATGGATTAAGGATTATTAGCGACTCTTCTTCCTTTGAATATTTCTATTCATGATGAATTGATGACTTTTATATGTCCGATGTCACCCATGGAAACAAAGCAGCCAGTGAATATTAGCCACGTGGTAGCTGCATAACGTTATATGTGGTACATCGACATTGTTACCATGGTAACCACTGTTGTTAGGACCATGTTTGAGGGCAGTGTACAAGTTGCCATGGTAACTTGTTTCTATACCCTGTTATGAGATGCCATGGTAACGTGTTTCTATACAATACACTGTAATGAGTTGTCATGGTAACATACTACTGTAGCAGTGGAAACATCTTTAACATGAATGTCACTCAAATTTGCCAATCTTCTGTCAACTGTAGTACATGGGCTAATTTCTGGGATGTATTGAAAGTATGTCAACTGGTGCGCTAACTCCACAATATCTCGGTTTAACTCTTACTTAGTAATCATTAAGTTGATGTGATGATCACTTATTAACTATAGTTGGAAGCAATGTCCTTCCCACGATTTATCAACCTGTACAATCCTAGCATTTAGCACATAGTTCTCCATCGCCTGATTATAATCGTGCTCAAATCATACACAATTTAAGTTTAAGTTATGGTGAAATAAGAAATAATACATAGTTCAAGATTATTTTTGTATCGCAATTTGAAACTTTAAGTCGGTGATTATAATTTTCAGTCACATTCCATTTTAACTGTGCATATAATACTGTAACTAAAGATGTGTCTGAGAGCTGTTTTTATATAAAGATTGCCCAGTATAAACTATGATATATAACACTTAAAGTAACAATAATATGGCCGATACCGGTCTTGATTTTGGACCTATATGATTGGATAATTATAAGAAAATGTGCAGCCCTAATACGCACGGACGGACAAATTCGTTTGGAAATGGAATTAGTTTTAAGCTTAATCTATCAATACCATTTTGAACCAATTGAAATTTGAAACATTTTTAACGCAAGTCAATGAGTCGTTTTGTGCCATTCAATATGACGCATTGAGTTTCTTTACTTCTTTACAACAGCAGAATTAAGTGAAAGAGGGCAGAATATGGATTTCTGTCGATTTAGTTTGAATTTCAAATACTAAGTGTTTCCATCGATACCAAATGAAATTTGTATGAAGAATTTAACTTATTTTGGAGTTCCAATATATACGATTTGTAAGCATTGAATTGGCCCTTTTAAAGCTTTTGTTATTTTCGATACTGTTTAATAAATGCTTGGTAATGTATGCTTTACTTGGCTTAATGCTTAATGTAGAAAATTGTCTTTATTATGCATTGCACTACATGATTATCTACCAGTACCTTATAGTTATCGGAAATAATTATCACGGACATTACAGCCACGCTGAGCACCTCAGCGTGAATATTATATGTCCGTGGAAATTATGTCCGTAATACTAATGGTAATATTCAGGTCCGTGATAATTAAATCCAGTATTTCTTTTCAAAATTTCTAGGGTACGGACGCAAAATTTCTGTCTTCTTTTAAATTATTAAAGAAAAGAATACAGAAATTTTGTCTATCGATGATAGACCCTTCCGAGCGACGCAGCCGCTTCGCGACTGGCGGCAGCAGGTCATACATCGTACGACAAAAGAATAGGCGGCCAACGTCCGTCATTAATTGATGATGAATTTTCATATCGCAGTCATGGTCACTGAGCATGAAATTTTATTATTTCTTGGATAATTTCATTATTTGCACGTTTAATTTTAAAGGATCTTTAATTTTAAACGTGCAAATAATGAAATTATCCAAGAAATAATAAAATTTCATGCTCAGTGAGTGTGACCATGTCTGAGATATGAAAATTCATCATCAATTGACGACAAATATTGAAAATCTTCTCGACGGACGTTGCCCGCCTATTTTTCTTGTCGTACGTCCGTACCAATACGATATATGACCTGCTGACGCCAGCAGCGAAGCGGCTGCGTCGCTCGGAAGGGTCTATCAACGATTTCCTAAGCCCGCATATGTGTGTGTACGCGCCGCGCGCTTCCCTACGGGACACACTGTGCTGGGGAAGCGAGCCACACGGGGATATACGTGTTAAAATCAGGTGTGTTTCCTAAACACGTATATCTTTTTTTGCATTGCCGTGCGCGGCGCTCTTCCCTAGATATGGTCAGACAACGTCTGCCCATGCCAAGAACGTTGCGCTTCGCGCGAGGGTTGGGTAACATCCTACGATGCTTGTCGTACGATGTATGACCCGCTGACGCCAGCCGCGAAGCGCGGCGCTGTAGATGGATTTCACCCATCCTTAGCGCGCAACACTCGGAAATTTGGAGGGTTGTGTTGCAGACGCGGAAAAATAAATGGCGCGCGGCGGAGCACGGAGGGTAGGGTAAAATCCTACTATGGCGCTGATTCTCGAGAAGGTCTATCAACGTCAGACAATACGATGCGGGCTTAGTAAACCATTCGCCAGACGTTGTCTGCCCCATATTTTGTTTTTAGGACCGCATAGGTGTGTGTACGCGCCGCGCGACGATAACAGGGGTATACGTGTTTAGCTTGCCCTAACAAGGACCCTGGTTACGCGCACGGAGTGCGCGTCGTTTCGCGACGCTCCTTGTCTGACGTCGTGGCGTGGCGCGCGCGCTTCGCGCGCGCGAGGGGGTCAGGCAACGCCTGACAAGACGCTCCTGGTTAGGGGAACCGCGCGCGCGGCGCTGATTCTGGTATGTGTCCCATATAACTCTGGCTGAGTGACGTCACAGATCTAAACGTCAATTTTTCTGTATCCTAAACCTAAGTAAAGCCCTAACCAAAACCATAACCTTAATCCTTACCCTAACCCTAACAAATCCTTACCTTGTAGGATGTTACCCTACCCTCCGCCGCGCACGCAAGGTTTTCCTAGTATGCAACACGACCCTCCAAACCTCCGAGTGTTGCGCGCAGGGATGGGAGAAATCCATCAAATCCTTACCCTAATCCTGACCCTAACATTAACCCTAAAAGCGCTAGGTGCGCTTAAATGTATTTTTCTGAGTGACGTCATTATCATAGATAATGAAAAGCCCAGAGTTATATGGGACACTAGCCCTGATTCTCGAGAGGGTCTGTCAACGTCAGACAAGAAAATTGTTCCTGGTACTTCAACATCAGGGGAGTGGGCATTTAATAATTATATTATTTAGTTATTGTTCCATAAAATTGCTTTGAATAATGAATATTTGAGTTGATCAAATGTCAAGTTCATTCTATTCTATTCTTTTTCTAACACTGCCTTGCCTGTCTCAAAGGGTTGAAGCCTATTCTTGATTCAGTAAACTTAAGTCTCTCATTTCATATAACTCATTAGATTACAACACACCAGGATTTGGTTCTTGGGAGTTTGATGCAATTTATTGATTACTAGCTTGATGGATTTCTCCCATCCCTAGCGTGCAACACTCGGAAGTTTGGAGGGTCGTGTTGCAAACAATGTGTGTGCGGTGGAGGGAAAGGTAACATCCTACAATTACTAGCAGGCCCATTGAGCCTGCAAACACACAGCTCACTCAGTGCTGCTACGCAGCACCTCCTTCGCAAGTTTTAAACAATGTCATTGGAATTGATTGGATACTTTTAACCACATCAAAAAATTCCAATTAGATCAAAAGTCAAAAGTTATGTGCTAAAATCAAATATTCAAAATATTGTTCATAGGCCAGGAACTGTTTTCGAAATCTGCTACACCTACATTCGACTGGATTGAATTGTAAATTGAATAATAAAACAACAGAATTCTGAGACCAATGTTATAGTATTATAGACCAGTCTCCACGCTCAAACAATATGATACTAGGTCCCTCAGACTTAAATTGCCATAGGTTGCATCATAAGCTCAAATTTGATTGTATAAAGTAGTAAACCATGATATTTTAGGAGAGACTATTTTCGCATTAGGCATCTAGGACTTGGATTCATAAGGTAGATACAGATAATTTAAAAATCTAAGAATGATATGACTATCTAGGTAAGATTTAATGTTTTAATATTATAATGGAAGAGTTAGTAAAAATCATTATATCTGGAGGTCTGCTGCATTATCTGTATTGTATCAATAGGCACCGTTATAATTCATCAGACCAATTCAGGTCTATTTAAATGAATCATGGCTTGACATATAATGTTCTACCATGGAATAGATAATCTTGAGCTTGGTCTGCTATACAAAGGAGAATGATACCAGACCCCTTTGTAGAGCACATACTTCATGACATGGCAGTAAAGTATGCACCTTTAAGAACACCAAGTGTATAGAGAAACCTATTTTATATTTTTACATGAACTTATTGATAAGGCCATGAAAAAAAAATTGACTTTCCTTGGGACCTTAAAATAAAATAAAATTGGCTTCCCCCAGGCCCCCCCCCAACTTCCACCCCAATTAAAATTTATTTGATTATTCTTGCAATTTTACCACTTAATTAATGGTTGTTTTCAAGAAAAGGTGCTCAATTGAAATCAAAGACTGAGGGAGCTTTGCCATAGCTAATTTCATCAATAATTGCCTGCTGGATAAATTGCAGCTCGGCCATCCTAAGCGATTTACAAATGAATAACATTCAGGAATCGGAATAGCTATGAAATTGTTAGCTGCGTTGATTTGATGCAGAACGAAACGTTCACTATTTACGCGCTGAGAATGCGCGCAATTCTCAGAGATCCGCGGATTAACAGTGATCATAGGTAAAACGTTCGAAATTTTTATGGCAGGTGTTCCTACTGTTTACCGTCTAGTGGAATCTGAATACATTTTAACTGGAATAAATCATCAAACCATCAAGAATCAAACGTAACTATGTTATGGGATGTCAAAACTCGAAAAAATGAGAATACTAAAGTAGAAAGTGGGTACATGAATCGTCGAATGTTGATAGTTGATAAACAAAATAGAGGAAAATGTCAAGTCAAGAGCTCAATGGACTGGTCAAGGTTGAGAAACAACGGAGATAAATTCACAAGAAGCTCAACAGAGGCACAATGCTCATTGGCTCATAGCAATGCTAACTCAAAAATAGAAAACAAAACCGGAAAGTAATGGCACGTACAGGGAAACACGTACAGGGAAAGTATTACTAGTTCAGTAGTATATCCATGTCCCGAAGTCCCGTTGGAAAGCAATTGCAACTAGATCAAAACAGAATAAGAGAGACTATAATAGATGCAATAATTTCCATAAATAGATTAAGAATTACATCAAAGCATCAATCTGAGGAACATAAGTACACACGCTGTACACACACAGCTACACAATTTTTTTTGTCCCCAAGTTAACTTAATCAGTGCATGTTACCAAATGGTGGGTGAAATATCCAGATGAAGATAATGTTATCCAAACAAATTAACAACGCCGCACAATGTTCCTGGTACAAGAACAGAATAAAGCGAGGACCAGGAAAATTACATTTTTGAATATGAGTAATTGGTGTAATTTTACTCATTATTCGTCAAAAGAGTTTTTGAATATGTGTAATCCGCTATTTTTTTGGGGACACTCAAAAATCATCATGTCACCCCCCCCCAGATTACCACACTGACTACAGATTACCACACAGACTACAGATTACCGCACAGACTACAGATTACCACACAGACTACAGATTACCACACAGACTACAGATTACCACACAGACTACAGATTACCACACAGACTACAGATTACCACACAGACTACAGATTACCACACAGACTACAGATTACCACACAGACTACAGATTACCACACAGACTACAGATTACCACACAGCCTACAGATTACCACACAGACTACAGATTACCACACAGACTACAGATTACCACACAGACTACAGATTACCACACAGACTACAGATTACCACACAGACTACAGATTACCACACAGACTACAGATTACCACACAGACTACAGATTACCACACAGACTACAGATTACCACACAGACTACAGATTACCACACAGACTACAGATTACCACACAGACAACAGATTACCACACATACTACAGATTACCACACAGACTACAGATTACCACACAGACTACAGATTACCACACAGACTACAGATTACCACACAGACTACAGATTACCACACAGACTACAGATTACCACACAGACTACAGATTACCACACAGACTACAGATTACCACACAGACAACAGAATATTACCCCACCCCTTACCGTCAGGAGTTATCTGTTTCCAGGGGTTGGCGGGGTACATGAAGCTGGCGTTGTTGATCTGGTCGCAGATATCCTCGTCCTCGTTGAAGGGGAAGGTACCGCTGAGGGTCACGTAGAGCACCACCCCAGCGGCCCACACGTCAATGTTCCGGTCCCAGTTGCAGTGCGATATCACTTCAGGGGCTGGGAGGGAGTCAAGGTGTTACAGGAATCAGAGGGGCTGGGAGGGAGTCAAGGTGTTACAGGAATCAGAGGGGCTGGGAGGGAGTCAAGGTGTTACAGCAATCAGAGAGAAAGGGGAGTCTTGGTTACTCTACCTGAGAAACTCAAGTAACCCCTCCTCCCTACCCTAGAAACCCAAGTAACCCCTCCTTTCTACCCTAGAAACCCAAGTTATCCCTCCTTTCTACGCTAGAAACCCAAGTTATCCCTCCTCCCTACCTGAGAAACCCGAGAAGTAATCCCTCCTCCCTACCTGAGAACCCCGAGAAACCTTTAACCCAATTAACCCCTCCTCCCTACCTAGATAGGCCGGAGTTCCGACCATGCTCTGTCTGAACTGGTTCACGTCGATGATCCGCGCGTAGCCGAAGTCGCAGAGCTTGACGAGGGGGAGACTGTGGGCCTCTGCCAGGAGCACGTTCTCCGGCTTGAGGTCGCAGTGCACGATGGCCAGTGAGTGCAGGTACTTGAGCGCGAACATGATCTGGATCATGAGCAGCCCCGTGGTGTCCTCGTCCAGCCGGCCTTGCGGCGAGTTGAGGATCATCTCCAGCATGTCGCTGTGCATCCGCTCCATCACCACGAACAGCTTGCCGTCCGTCTCGAATGTGTTCTGAAGGGGTATCAGGTGTCAGAGGTGGGTGTCAAAGCGGGGGGAAAAGGGATGTCAGGTGTCAAAGCGGGGGGTTGATATTATCCGATATAAAGAGACAGAATAATAATTGAATGCCGGTTGAAGTGATAATCTTGATATTCGTGAAGCTGTTATACTGTGGTACTAACCAGCATTTCAACGACACAAGGAAAAGTGGCTCTCTTCAGAATCTTCACTTCATTCTCAATGTTTCTCCTCTGTTGACCAAACTGCTCTTTTTTGATGATTTTAACAGCAGCTTTTCTTCCTGAAAAGCAAAGATATTTTCATTTTCCAGCAATTATCAAATTGCAGTTTCGAATATTAACTATGGTCGATTTGAATTTTGGCCTGGATGAACACCAAAAATCACCCTGATAGCTATCCCTGAATAAAGGTCTCATTAGAATTTCCTTGTAGACACTTTTCAGCACCTGTTTGACGGTGGATGGCGCCGTAGACAGCGCCGAACTGTCCGCTGCCCACCATATCGTCGATAAAGATCTGAAAGACCTCGCTGATGTCGCGCTTGTCTATGGTCGGCTCCGACATCTGCTCCATGGCCTTCTTCTTCCGGCTGCCTGAGTAGGAGGAACCTGCGGTGAGTCAGGGATCAGAGGGATATCATTGTTAGGCAATGGCAGAGTTTTTACATTCTCATATGACACTGTCAAAACTTGGCCATTTAACTCCTCATTTTCAGGAAGTAAAAACAAACGCACAAAGAAATTTCCAGCTCAATATCTCAGAAGAGAAGTGTTAGATTTCCGGCACTCACCGGTTGATCTCTTGACGCTTCCACACCGATACTTCCTCTCTTCCTTGTTGTAGGCAGGCATCATGGCCTGCACGATGGCGTCCGACCAGTCCAGGTCAGTTGTGGGGGCCTCCGTGCTCTCCCCGTTCTCCGGCTTCTTCTGAACAGCAGGGGGTGAAGGAGTGGGCACAATTACACCCTTCATGGGCACAATTACACCCTTCATGCTTTCTTAACCGACCCCTTCGCGACACAGTACTACAGTAGACGAATACAGACCCATGGCAGAAAGGGTAGTTTTACTTAAATCAACCTTTTTTAGTTGGGAGCGGGTTAACATTAATGAGGGTGAATCCTCTTCTAATAAAAGGAGTGTTTTTATAGAATTGAATTCAGAAGCATATCGCGTGATGAAAGGTGTAAGATATCGCATGAGAAGTGTACTCACGTGTGGGAATATGTTGATGATTCCATTGTTGGTGCGAATGTCGAATAGGGCTCCTTCGTTGGCCGTGGCTTCCACCTAGAAAGGTTGGTGAGTAGTGCGCTCACTTCTTTTGGGATAAATAAATAATAAATAAATTAAAACATTTCTTACACGCTTAGACATTGTCAAATAAATATCTGAGAAGGAAATATTTTAGCCATTTAAGCGTGAACGGAACGGAACGGAACTATCATCAGCATACAATTAATCATCAATATTAATTTATTGTACACTCATTGGTACACTCATTAGCTATTATAAAGTACCTCAATAAAGTGGATATCATTGAGAGCTAAGTCCTTGAGGTAGTGAGTTTCAGGGTTTTCTGACTCGTAGAAAGTAAGGTTTTTGGAGCTCAGCACTGCGAACATGGGCAGAGGGGCGTCTCCCAGTTTCTGAAAAATGCGAAAAGTAGGAAAATTTATCATAGAATCCAAAGATAGGTTTGAAAGAAGGGTCACATAGTTTTCCTATGCGATCCCTTGTTGTTATATAAACTGTATCATAAGCATCATTGAGCATAATGAGAGACCTATCAGTGACCCCTACCTCTGACGCATCGAACTTGACGTTCATCCAGCCCTGCTTGATCATCTTGCTCTCCCGCCGGTGGGTGCGTCTGATACTGACACACAGCCTCTGTACGGGGATCATCTGGTCGCTGACAGGGCCCGCCTCCTTCCCCAACTCCTCCAACGTGCTGTTGCTGTTAACACTGGGGTGTTAGTCGTCAGGTGACAGCCTACTGTTAACACTGGGGTGTTAGTCGTCAGGTGACAGCCTACTGTTAACACTGGGGTGTTAGTCGTCAGAAAACTGTTAACACTGGGGTGTTAGTCGTCAGAAAACTGTTAACACTGGGGTGTTAGTCGTCAGGTAACAACCTAATGTTAACACTGGGGTGTTAGTCGTCAGGAAACAGAAAACTGTTAACACTGGGGTGTTAGTCGTCAGAAAACTGTTAACACTGGGGTGTTAGTCGTCAGGAAACAAGAAACTGTTAACACTGGGGTGTTAGTCGTCAGTAAACAGAAAACTGTCAACACTGGGGTGTTAGTCGTCAGAAAACAGGAAACTGTTAACACTGGGGTATTAATCGTCAGGTAACAGCATACTGTTAATACTGGGGTGTTAGTCGTCAGGTAACAGCCTACTGTTAACAACGGGGCGTTAGTTTTCAGGTAACAGCCTACTGTTAACAACGGGGCGTTAGTCTTCAGAAAATAGGAAACATAGGGGGTTATAATATTCAGTGAGTCAGTTCCCATTCTCTACAGAATTGAGATTTCAGAGTTGTTTTTGATCAACAGAACATCATTTTACAGATTCAAGAAGCAGTGTCTCAGTGAAATAAAGGGCTATGCGTTTAAACATTTCAATGACAGTTTGAAAAGCCCAAACCCGCAGCACAACATGCGTTATTAAAACTATAACAACACCTCCACAGTACAATTTTAAGAGTTCCACGGGAACTTTAGCCCAAATAACATTCATGAGTTGATTTCGTGCAGAATTTAGTCAGATTTCTTTGAAATCCACAAAATATCACCGAATACCCAGGATTCAATCCTTGAGCTCATTGATCTCATAATCTTTATAATAAACTCCTTACCAATCATTGTGTTTAAACATTGCATATGTGCGCTAATTCCATCTTATCTTACTATATATAATGCGTGTTGTTAATATATATATATATGTGGCGATTCGTTTTCAAGTTAGCATCAAAGTTATTTTTTAATCGTGTTATAAGAAAGTTATAATAAATCAGAAAAATATAGAATTTTTTTTGCGGCCACCCTGAGGGGAGTGGGGGGCCACGCCCTTTTTTTCGTCAAAATTAAAGTTTCGAATTTTTTCAAAATTTCTTTGCCATCGAGTTCCTTATGATGAATAAAAATTTTGAGAATTTTGTCCGCAATATTGGGTCACCCTGAGGGGCGTGGGAGGCCACGCCCTTTTTTCGCAAAAATTAAAATTTCGAATTTTTGAAAAATTCTTTCGCCATTGTGTTGCTTATAATGAATAAAAATTTTGAGGATTTTCCCCGCAATATTGGGTCGCCCCGAGGGGCGTGAGGGACCACGCCCTTTTTTTTCGTCAAAATTAAACTTTCGAATTTTTTCAAAATTCCTTCGCCATCGAGTTGCTTATGATGAATAAAAATGTTGAGAATTTTGCCCGAATTATTGGGTCACCCTGAGGGGCGTGGGAGGCCACGCCCTTTTTTTCGCAAAAATTAAAATTTCGAATTTTTTCGAAATTCCTTCGCCATCAAGTTGCTTATGATCAGTTAAGCTTTTGAGAATTTTGTCCGCATGATTGGGTCGCCCAGAGGGGCGTGGGAGACCACGCCCTTTTTTCCGCGAAAAATTAAAATTCGAATTTTTTCAAAATTCTTCCGCCATCGAGTTGCTTATGATGAGTTAAGGTTTTGCGAATATTGTCGGCAATATTGGGTTACCGTTGGGGGCGTGGGAAGCTTTTTTTTGCAGAAATTAAAGTTTCGAATTTCCCCTCCAAACTCGCACGGTCAAATCACTGTCAAAGGGACATGTGGCCGTTAGCTCATGCGGCTGCCATCATTCGCCGTCCGTAGGACGGGAACCGACTAGTGATATTAACCAAAACTATTCTATTGCTTGACATAACCAGCCGAATGAAAGAATAAAACCAACACAGCTAAAAATTTTCTTCTGGAGGAATAACTGCAACTATCACGATTTTCCAGTGAAACTGGACATTTGCTAGAGTGCAAAAGAAAGTAACTACATTAGTATTTCAGTGATTCGTTTGAAGACAAGCAACTACATAATATAGAACCAGCGTGACAGCAACAACACTTTGACTTACTCTGGGTGGTAACTACTACACTGACTCAATAGACAGCCCGCGAACAAGGAGCTGACAAGAGAGTAGTTGAACTTTATACCGAAACAAAAGAGTGCACAGGAATTAGCTACTGATGGACAAGAGAATAATCCTGCCATTCCGACAAGACGTTTTTCATATTCATTAATAACTGCCACGCCGATTCTTATTTCCATAAATAACGCACGCATCGTAAGCGCTATTTGCAATTATTTACCGCAGCGAGTGAGTCGTTAAAGGTTAGATGAGCCCAAGTGGTTGTGATTAATGTATATTATCCACGGTACAACCAGTTGAAGGTTAATTTTCAACTGTGAAGCGTGAGTGGCAATTGTCGGAAATTGGAAAAGGCAATTTTTATGGGATGCACATTATTATTAAAAAACAAGTACAAAAGTACAAATGAGCTAACAGTTACGAGAAAAACACAAAATTGAAAACGCGCCAGAGCACACTAAAAAGCTAAAAGTCGAAAAAATTGGCAAATGCGTTCAAGCATGCAAACTCACAAATTCACTATGTATACTATTATAGCCACACAAAATTCAGACAAACCCACTCGGCCACTCGATTCTCAAAAATTCACACAACATTCAGACACACACATTCTCACACCATTGCACACCCGAATTTACGCATTATCACACATGATCACGCATTATCACGCATTATCACGCATTATCACGCATTATCACACATTATCACACATTATCACGCATAATCACGCCCCTACCTGTGTCTGCTCTTGAGAGTGAGGCTGCTGATGGCCCGCTCCAACTCCCCATGCTCAGGACCCGAGGTGTCTGTTGTAAGGAGGGTAGAGGAAGCTGCTGGAGGGGTCTGTACTGAGGTGTGGGGGGAGTGGGGCTTGCTCGGAGTAGTGGGGTGTGCGTTGGAGGGGTGCGCGGTGGAGGGGTGTGCGTTGGAGGGGTGCGCGCGCAAGTTGGAGGGGTGCACGTGCACGAACTCGTCAGCTGGAACATGGATGGGCAGGTCACCACTGCCGAGGGAGGCTGATGCGATGACCGGCTCACTGTTTTCATCGCAGGAGAAAACTTCCTCATCGTCCTCTTCCTCTCCTGAGTCCGGGTCCGTCGTATCGAGACTGTCCGTGTAGAAGACACTCCGACCACACACTATCTCTGACTGGGAACCGCTGCAGGCAGATATTTCACACAACGCACTCACATACGATCCGCTCAAAATTATCATAACGTACTCACAGTTCACACGACACACGCTCACACACACGCACGCACACACACGACACACACACACGCACACACACGCACACACACGCACACACACGCACTCACACGACACACGCACGCACACACGCACACATTAGATGTTAGAGCATAGAGATCTAACATCGTTTACAAATGACATAGGTTGGATTGTTGGATACCAATGTTTCACCAGTAACCGGTACCGTTTTGTCACTCGAATTGTTTATGTCAATATAACACTTCAAGTGACAAACCGGTAGGGGTGAGAAATCGGTGTTTAACATTCATTATGGATAATATTCTTGGAGATGACAAAATTCATATTGTTATTGTTAAGTTATCAATTTATTACTCTATTAAAGTATTAAGAATATCAAGTTATTACTTTATCGAGCTTTATTGCATTGCATAGTTGGTTAAATGGTTATTAAAAAGAAGACCTTAATGCTTAAGCAAATTACAGGAGGCTTTTCAGTACGAAAACTGAGGCTCATATGAGGCTCACTGGCATATGTTACCAAAACACATATCATAACTTCGCAAAGAACAGCTTAGTATATCTCTATTGGAACAGAACAAGGATGAACATTAAACATAGGTATCTGATATCAACAGCTCAACAGGACAAACATATGAATATGATTATCTTTACTAAAGAGGAGGTTAAATTACTTTCATTTGAGTCGTTGATGAAGCGCTAACCAAATCAAAGCATATTAGAGTATTAAATCTTTAAATGCATATTACAGACACGATTTTAAAATCAACAACACGTCAACGGTACATCAGAGACAAACAACACTAACCGCTTACCTGAAATCATTGACAATTGTAGACGCATTCGATTCTGAAATAGTTTGGTTTCGTGATTACAAGTTTAATGAAAATACTTGTATTATATAGTTACCTTAAGAGGTGTATTTATGTGGAGTAAAATTTTGGTGTTAACAAATTTGGTAGGTTGTAATTTGGCCCAAATTACAACCTAGTTTTGGGGATCTTTCTCAAAGTCTCAAGTCATAGTTAACATAGGATAATGACGTCATTTTGAACTGTCATGGTGGGTAAAAATATGAGGATTTTTCCGAAAAATCCCCAAATAACAACCTCCATAAACACACCTCCTAAGGTATATCCCTTGCTTATCTCTTATCAGTTATCAGAGTATCAGTGACCCAGTTTTCAAATGGTTTTATGTTTTTACTATCTTACGAGACAAAGCTTTACTGTTCAGGAGCTTATCTTATACTCTTATAGTTTTTTTTTTTAATGAAATTGCATCTTTAATCTAGGTGGCTGTCACCAGTGGGTAAAAAGTATGTTATGAAATTATGAATGACAACATGAAATCAGAAATATGAATCAGTTTCGGACTGAATCAGTTTGGTGTGTTTACGAATGCGGTCCGGCATGGGAAAAGGCGCGCGTTTTCCACGCGCGCGCAGCGCGAACTGTCATGGAAAATATTTTATGGGGTCTGTGGTAAAGCAAAATAGTCTCGCGCGTTCCTGATAAGTGAAACCCGATGCGAAGCAGTAGTTGTTCAAGCCCAAAATTGTCATGATTCTACATGAATTTTATCTATTGATCTCCATAAAGTATGTTGCGTAAACTGCTAAGAATATCCGCAAACGATATCATGATACGAGTAAGGTTTCATTCTATCAAGCAGGCGATTCGGCGTGATCTATTGCTACTTTGCTTAAGAACTTAAAATGTGATATCAAGCAGATACCTTACGAGACAAAGGTACAAAATTTGGGTTTGTTGGAAAGAATAAACATATTTTCGTTCCCCACAAAATTTCAAAAATAACGTCATCATCATATGTTAACATCATATTATGTTAATATGCGTAATATTCCCAAAATATCCCCAAATTTCGTACCCCAAAATTTCGATCCCAGGAATTATTGTTCCATGTTGATAATATATTTTTAAGGAAGAAGGAGAGTTTGACTAGTAATTGCACGGGCATGCATATTAAAACGATGAAATTTGCTAAGATTCGCCGGATCTTAAATCGTTAAATACTAATGTTCTGACATTTGACACTCTCATTTGGATTGCGAAGATCTCTTTGTATACTTTATAGTATGCTTAATTCAGTTAATCTATTTCTGCAAAAAATCCCATGAAGCACGTATCATTCCAGCAACCGTGGTACAATACAATAATCTAACGCCCCCTAGCGGTACTGTTGCAATAATTGCACTCGGCTTCGCCTCGTGAGATTAGTGACACTAATCAAATATACATGTTGATGCATTGTCACACACTTTTGTTAGTGAAACTGCAGTTGTTACACGAAGAGTAGTTTAAATCTACTGCGTGTTGGCAAGCACGTTATAACACGTTATCTTGGTTCTTGGTAGTTGGTAGGTAGTTGATATGGGAGGCTCCATAGATTCCTAGGCTGATAAGTACATAAGCATATCCAATGTTTAAAATATCTTATGTCTCAGCTTCAACTTACATACTGACATTATGAGGCCCTGTCGAGACCAAGTAGGTATAAGCATTAATCATGTAATCATAGTCTCCTTGCCAAGTTACGAGAAGCCAGTCTTTCAAATCTTCTTGCTACTTAATAACTAGCTATATACCAAAACATCATCTGCCTTGTACATGGACCGTAAAATTTCAAAACCATAGTGTCCGCACTCATCAAGTCATCATACCACAATTTACATGATTCCGTTACACTCGCACGACACACGGCCAGTCTTTCAAAGTACTCCCACTATTACAGCTTCTGTCGCAACACTATCTGATATACCATGTGTGTGCTAGTGTATGTGTTGACAAGGTACAGGGCTGTTAAACCGGGCAAAACTACGTGTCCTGCAGATACATACGCCTCTCTCCACATATTATTACAGTTGGTAGATGTTGTACATATTTCAAATACTTGCATCACACCACCGTACACGCGTACAGTATGAGGAGATTTCCAGAGAATATAGGCAGGCGTTAGCAGTGGTACTGCGCGGCATAGCTTGTGGGAAAAGCTTGCTTTAAAGGAGTAACAATGGTTAACAGATTTAGTGCTGTTTATTTTATTCTTGGAAAATGTGTTCCAAAAATATCGGATTTGTTTGTGACAATGACGTCGAAGTACATTAATAATCCCCTTCCACTAATTACACACACATTCAAAGGGCAGCCATCGCATAATCCCATTTCTCTTCAATTCTTGAATAGAATTCAAATTGTAGACATTACATAACTTCCATTCCTCTTGAGTATCATAAAATATTCAAAAGTTCAAAGGGCAGACATTAAACTAATCGCATTCAATACTTTATTAAACATTTATCAACTGCTTATATCCAATAATAAGGGAGACTTGGGACTATTGAATAATGACGTGATTGTTATGCTTAATGAACATTCAAATTGATGTCAGATACTTATCTTATCGGAAATCATTTTCATGGACATTACAGTCACGCTGAGCACCTCATCGTGAATATTAATGAGTTAGGGAACTAAAAAATGAAAGCTAATCTGAGTTAGGGAACTAAACAATGAAAGCTAACCTGAGTTAGGGAACTAAACAATGAAAACTAACCTGAGTTAGGGAACTAAACAATTAAAGCTAACCTGAGTTAGGGAACTAAACATTTAATGCTAACCTGAGTTAGGGAACTAAACAATGAAAACTAACCTGAGTTGGGAACTAAACGAATAAAGCTAACCTGAGTTAGGGAATATGTAGAGTGTGTCTCCTTGGCAGTTGTCTCCGATCTTCTTGCAGCAGTCTCTGTGAGCATTGTACTTGCAGTCCTTACACCGAACTCCCTGTCTTATGAGCCCGATCAGCTGAAAGGTTGGTCAAGGTAGGGGTCTTTGTCTTATGAGCCCGATCAGCTGAAAGGTTGGTCAAGGTAGGGGTCTTTGTCTTATGAGTCCGATCAGCTGAAAGGTGGGTCAAGGTAAGGGGTCTTTAACTTATGAAGCCTGATCAGCTGAAAGGTGGGTCAAGGTAAGGGGTCTTTGTCTTATGAGCCCGATCAGCTGAAAGGTTGGTCAAGGTAGGGGTCTTTGTCTTATGAGCCCGATCAGCTGAAAGGTTGGTCAAGGTAGGGGTCTTTGTCTTATGAGTCCGATCAGCTGAAAGGTGGGTCAAGGTAAGGGGTCTTTGTCTTATGAGCCCGATCAGCTGAAAGGTGGGTCAAGGTAAGGGGTCTTTGTCTTATGAGACCGATCAGCTGAAAGGTGGGTCAAGGTAAGGGGTCTTTGTCTTATGAGCCCGATCAGCTGAAAGGTGGGTCAAGGTAAGGGGTCTTTGTCTTATGAGCCCGATCAGCTGAAAGGTGGGTCAAGGTAAGGGGTCTTTGTCTTATGAGACCGATCAGCTGAAAGGTGGGTCAAGGTAAGGGGTCTTTGTCTTATGAGCCCGATCAGCTGAAAGGTGGGTCAAGGTAAGGGGCCTTTGTCTTATGAGCCCGATCAGCTGAAAGGTGGGTCAAGGTAAGGGGCTTTGTCTTATGAGCCCGATCAGCTGAAAGGTTGGTCAAGGTAAGGGGTCTTCGTCTTATGAGACCGATCAGCTGAAAGGTTGGTCAAGGTATGAGGGGGCTTTGTCTTATGAGCCCGATCAGCTGAAAGGTTGGTCAAGGTAAGGGGGCTTTGTCTTATGAGCCCGATCAGCTGAAAGGTGGGTCAAGGTAAGGGGCCTTTGGGGCTGCGTATTCTATGGTGCAAACAGGATGATGCACAAAGGATGATGCTAACAGGATGTTGCACGAAACGTGTAGGGGTAAGTCATTGAACGTTATCACAAACAGTACAACAATATTGCCATAGTACCAACATTATCAATGTATATCAAGGTTGATAAGAGCAGCGGTCTATCTTTTCCAATTTTTCGGAAGGGATCTAAATGAAGAAAGAGTTTTCCAGAGAACTCATTTTCACCAGAAGACGGTTTATTAGTGTAGTGCTGCGAACTAAAGAGCTATTCTGCTATTCTGTGTTATTGTACACCTCAGAATAGGATAGAACAATAATTGTACACCTCACAGTGATCATTTTACAGGTTATGTACCTATTCTGTATACTGTACAACAGTATAATCACAGCTGGTCTAAAGAATGAGTTGCTATGCCAGTCTGGCGCTGGTTTGGCGTCATGAACGCCGGCCTAACCGGCAAATCCAAAGTCCTATCTATAAAAGATACACATATAATCAGCTTCATGTGAATTTTCCCAAATTAATCTTATTGAGTAATTGCTTACTTGTTTACAGTAGGCATACTACCATTCAGCTCGGTAATTCAGGTGATCAAAAAAAAAGAGTATCAGTTCATTGAAATACGCCAGAGTGATGCCTAAGGGCTTACTTGCACAGTATCCTAGTCGTAAATGCTATAGTGACGCATAAAAGCAGTAAAATAAGCGGTTACATGGTCGAGGCGACAGCCGAGACTGTGTAAGTTGGATAATGGACGAGCCGCGCCGATTTCATTATCGGAGGTATACGGTTACAGCTGAGATTATGGAACCGGATTATACCCCGACCGGTTATTGCTGAGACCGACTGTTCTCCGACCAAAGAACAGTATTTCTTTCCACTTGGGTCTGACGACCATCGTCTGAAATCAACGCTTAAGTATATTTTTGAGTGCTCCTTCATAGAATCAAATCCAATTTTAAGCTTTTTTGCACTGTAATTCAGTAGAGACCGTACAACCAAACTTAGGCGGTCGCTAAACCAAGCTCGGGAGAGGTGTAATCATGAATACCATGACACTTAGAGTGAAAATGCCACTTTATTATTATTATAAGCCCAATGAGATTAGCGTCACAACTCACGAGGCGCGTAGTACACGCCAAGTGTACTCGTGAGTAGAGGCCTGAGTACAATGCAGTGAGGTGTACACCAAGAGAAATAGATATGATTTAGCTCACATTGACGTACTTCTCAGAACAATAAATCACACAGTCCTCTGCTAGAGAAAAGGAAACTGTAACATTCTCTCTATCATTATATGTAGAGGTGAGAGAAGCAACTGTAGTTGTTGTGCAGGAGGAGGGGAGTCTGATGTCAGCAATGTGCCATTCTAAACCATGGTAATGACGACACTTTATATTATAATGTGATTCTCGTGCAGGGGACTGAGAAGGTTAGAAATAGCAGAAACTAAGTAACTATCAATGTACAATGTACATTGTACAGTGTACACTCATGGAGAATAATAGAGAATAACCGTGTTTATATTTGTACTCAACACAATGGAGCACGGTGGATTATAGATTGCTCCAGCCCACAACATCAAAACAAAAGCCCCCTCCCCCCCTTTTCCACGCCGTTTCAATGTACCTCCATGTCTCCATAAAACAAACTACATTGAAAATACAAAGAAAAGTTTACAACGCTACTTTATACAATCAAATTTGAGGATGTGAGGGCTATAGCATTCGGTTTCTATAGGGCAGGCAGTGCTCAAAACGTTTCCGGGCTGCCATCCTGTCCAATCAAGTGTAATTCCGGTGTCGTTTCTTATTAAAAATATATTAAATTATTAACAGTAAAGCAGTAAAATAGAACCAATTGAAGAAAACAAATCCTGTCATTTCTAAAATTCTCCACATCTGTTGCATTGCTGCAAAACAGCTGAATGTGAATAATACTTACAAGTTTGTTGCAGAACTGACAGACGGTAGGTAGACGGTAGGAATGGACCACCCAGTGATGCGGTACTGACATGGTCATGTTCCCCGACACTGCTGAACCAGTCTCCATCGATTGCCGAAAGGGGCAGTGTCAGTATTTCAATATTTCAGTTACACTCAGTTTTTTTTTATAAGAAACTGTCTATAAGAAACTTAGCCTAGGATTTGAAAATTTAAGAAACTTAGCCTACCGGAAAAATTAAGAAACTTCACTGATTTACAATTAAGAAATTAAGAAACTCTAGCCTAGAATTTTGAAATTTGTGTATAAAATCCTATTGCAACTGAAATTCTTTCAACATGATACGAGCTTATGGGGCTACGCCCCAGACCCCCATTTTTTGATTGTGAACATTCCGAAACTAATCTAATACTTCTATTGAACTTCTATAACAGTATTACACTGATATGTGATAATTGATCATAATATAGAATAGAAATTTAGAAAATGAATCTTTCATGATTTTTTCGGTTTAAAGTAACATGCCAGATACTAAAGCACAAAACAGAAATTTAGAAATCGTTGTTGCGACAGGACACTATTACAGTTCCATATCTATTTCCAAAAGTTCCAAGCATTATAATATGATTTAGATATTATCTACCAAAATTTCAAACTTTTTGGAAGAACATTTGATGAAGATCCCTGAACATTATTGTATACAGCTGCAGAAATCTTTTAAGATAGGTACATGCTTAAAAGTGTATAATTTAACTGAAAATATCAGAAGGTTCGATTCTAATCCTCAACTACAGTCTACACAGTAGGTTCCTATGTTGGAAATTTCGTAAACATTTTTCGTACGGTATGTCGGAATTAAGAAACCGATTATTTTAGGCTCAAAATCGTGAAAAAATAAGAAACTTGTAGCCTAGGATTTCAATAAGTTTCTTATAAAAAAAACTGAGTGTAGTTCCAGTGCAGTGTGAATCTATAGCTGAAAGGGGCAGTGTCAGTACTTCAGTAAGTTACAGTGAGGTGTGCATCAAGTAACGTCAGAACTGCAGTGAAGACTGAGTTGGATCAATGTTATGACTGAAATTTATTTTCCAACGATTGCTGCTCGAGAACAGTCAGTACTCGATACCTATATCAAGAAATAGCCGCCACATAATATTATTCTGTGTAGAGTAAACGTTGTGTCAACGTACACTTGCACAGCGGTCAGCAAGTGTAAATATTGGTAAATTTGATGATTTTACTTTTAACAATGACATTATTCATGCTATTTCAGTGTAGTAATATGAAAATGCAATTTTCATTCCTTTTCTCAAAATGATGATATATTTTCATTTCTTGTATGAATGTGAGGTCACCCAGATGCATTTTACTACGACCATATTAGCACACTGGCTCTCAATGACGTTATTGATCACCTCTGCCAACTTATTTTAGCAGCAATGTGATTATAAGATCCTCTTTTCTAGTCTCCGGAGAATAATCAAAAAGTCATGCATTATCATTTTGATTTGAATTATCAAAATCTAGCAGACAATTGACAATCAATGGACCATTCCATCAAAGGTATGTCTTTGTCGACATTTCAAATATAGAGAACTGCGTAATATTTCATTACGAAAAATAGTTTATTATGGAGGCATAGAGGGTCAAATAATTCGCGAAATAATCGATTTTTAATAACAGCCCACTTTGGATTATAAACAATGCAGCACTATTAAAAACATTGCGTATTTTTTGAATGAGCGTTGTGCTTTTGTGGTTATGCAAACTGAGTGACGTACGTGTAAAACATTAGTAATGTTTGAGTCATGTATGAGTAAAAAATCAGTGAGGCATGCTATTACCCGAAGGGCATTACATGAGTAAAACATTAGTGAAACATTTATTACCCGAGGGCATCTTTGCTTCCCCCACGGTGACAGTAATTTCACCATATTATCAACTAAATCCAATAGCAAACGCAGCACCGAACCAAATACGACTTGTTGTATGAACACCAAGCTTCTTCCAAAGTTAGTGGAAAATGAATAAGATCCTTCCAAGTTAAGCAACACACACTTCGCCACTAGAAATGAACACCAATAAACACGTAATGAGCACACTAAAAAGCGATACGAGCCGGGCAAAAAGAAGTGATATCCGTGTACAAATGACAACAAATCCTTCTCTGTTGATGCTGTAGGAGGTGTGTTTGGGCAGATTACATAATAATACACGTCTTGTGCTGCACACAATCAACTCTTCATTGCAATCTTCCCATTTTAGATTTCTAGCAGTGCAGTTAGTTCCTTCTTTATTAAAATAAACACACTCCGCTGCAGCTGATATCCTAGGATGGCAGGGAATCATCAGGGTGATTAATTAGGTAATTACCAATCACTCTTTATCCGATAACTCGGCTAATTATCGAGTATAAGCAGTGCGATTCTTGAACTAAACTCGGCACAATCAGTGTTGGTCGATCACTTCATGTGATCAAAAACTTTGAGCTTACCTGGGGCAGCATTAGAAGCACCAACCAACTTGAAACTTTCACTTTATGGAGTGCTGGATCCACATTCTATGAATTCAAAGGTTCAAGTTGATAGGTGATTAGGTGCTTCTGATACTGCCTCAGGGAAGTTCAAAGTTTTTCATCGCGTGAAGGGATCGACCAATACTGATTGCGGAGAGTCTAATCGATATTGGATAATAGCAATAGCAAGAGCAATTTGCAGTTAAGGAATCACTTCATAAGTTCATGACAGCAGAAACTTAGGTAATAATTAAGTAAATCGAAAGTAGTTATTAAAATGATTGAAGTAATATTTCAGCCATTTTAACTATTTTTCGATGTGTGATAGTGCGATGCAAGGATACAGATGATCCAGGAATCTTTACTTCTGTCAGTTGACTGTATCTTACTATCTTACTGACCTTTTCACTATCAAGTATCAACTCTTTAGAACTTTAGAAGTATGGGGTTTCAGTAATCGGTATTTGTTACTTACTCTCAAAGTTTTAAATCTAGGATGTATACTCCAAACAAACAAACAATAAATACCGAGTTCAAACCACCGAGAAAATCACATTCGCAAAGTTGTAAAACCACATTGCACCGGCAAAGCAGAAGCAATTTGAGCCCGTAACCAGAACATAACCCGTCAGTACCCTTGCCAGGAATAAGATAAAGAATGAAACATAAGCAATGAAAGGAAACAAAAAAATAATAAAAAATAAACTGTGCCAACTGCTGCAGTGCCAACAGAGAATATAAAACATCGTATTTGAATGATAGTATTAGCATGTTCTGTACCAAATGAATATTCGTGTTATGCGTACATGACATTCTGTTAAAAACTTTCGGACTTCAAGGCTAGAGCGTTTCAATAATTTTCTGATATTCCGGCACCAAAAATCCGGGGTAAATAACGTTGTGAGGATTGAGGCACAGAATTGACACCAATCATTACATCATCGAGCACAGAACCCGGACAAAGGGAGATATGCCCACAAAAGGAGAAAAGAAACTCGGAGTAAACGTGTCCTAGGCATAGGAAGTGCAGGAAAGAGTACAAGTGTCGACAATGGGAGGTGATGAGAGTTCCTTACATAACCGGCGCTGAGCTCTGAGGGAACCAAACATCCAATGGGCACTCCAGGAACAACATCGCCAACTAATCAGATACTGGAACACTAGACCACGTGACAGCAACCATCCAATCAGAGGCTGGTAGTTCAAGTCAGGTGACAATCGACAGCCAACCACAGACGGGGATAGGAACACACGTGTCACCAAAGCTTTTCTTGGTTCCTTCTACTAATAAATTTATAGATTTGGTGATAGAGAAAACATTAAATGCAGATAGTAAGAATAAGAGCGCGCCGGCACGTGCCGCTTATCTCGCCTTGTTTGTTTGTTTAGTAGAGTAAGACGAAGTGTACTGTGAAGTGTATTGTGAAGTGTGGTTAGACACCTAGTAAATAAGTTGTGATAATTCACTAGCACCAAAAGAAGATGATAATGATATATTTATGTTGCTGCTGACCATCAAGGTGTTTTATCTTGTTCATTATTGAGAGAATCAGGGAGTAAGATTGGGTTCTCGTAAAGTCTTAATGAGTGTCTACTCACTATAACGAGGCTCTCTGAGCTGGAGAAGTTGTCACTCCCACACTCGTGCTCGTCAGGGGATTTCGGGGTGCATTCTCTGAGCAGATACACGCACCTCTTGTGGAAATTCCTTGTGCACCCTGAAAAGTGGGGAGGGGTTAATAAAATATGTGGAGCTGGGAAGGGTTAAATGTGAGGAGCTGAGAGGGGTTAGAATGTGGGGAGGTCGGGAGAGGTTAAACCGTGGGGAGCTGGGAGGGGTTAAAATGTGGGAAGCTGGGAAGGGTTAAATGCGGGGAGCTTGGAGGGGTTAGAATGTGGGGAGCTGGCAGGGGTTAGAATGTAGGGAGCTGGCAGGGGTTAGAAACTTAGAATGTGGAATCTGGGAAGGGTTAGCAGGTTAGCTAATATTTTGTGTGTACGATACTACGATAGTACCTACGATGTAACGATGTAACGAGTGAAAAATTTAGGGTCATTGAATAAAAACTAACAAATATCACAGAAATAAAGTTTACAGGAAAACTGCAACGATTACACAACACTGTAACAGTACAAGATACAGTTCTGCGAAGATAGATGGTCCAAGTGAATCTCTGTATAATTAGATACTAAATGATTAGTTCATGATTTTTAATTCCTTAATTCATAACTCAGCTGATTCTATAGTTTGCAGGCATAGAGCGAAACCTGGCGTAATTTGGCTTTCTGTTGTTTTGCTTCTATTCAGAGAGCCAGGCATTCATTGAACAGGCCTGCTTAAGCCTTAATGACTTCTTCTCAAACCTGAAGTTTCCTGTGCATTGTCTCTAAAGCTCTAATTAGAAAAAACAGAGAGCTCATTATCATTGACATTTCATCCCACGTGACCTGCTCTCTGTTACGTTACAACGTAGCAGCAGGAAATTGGTTTCGTTAGAGTCCTGTAAAACAGTCAGTAAAACATGGCTATCCTGCTGAGCTTACTCCTAGCCCTACGTCATCCCACACTCAGCAGATTGATTAGGGTTATACACATCCCCCGTGACATGGGGTCCAGCAGACTCTAACACGTCACCCACGTAACTGTTCAAGGAGTGATGATGGCGTCATTATGATGTAAAACGTGACTAGGTGCTCCCAGAAGAGTCAAAACTTCTGTGAGACCGTGATCTAGCAGGGAGGTGCTTCCGAAAAGCAAACTGGTTGGGCTCCGGAATTTTTATAGTGCCCAAATTACAGTGCCCAAACATTTAGAAACTGAACAAGAAAAGATTTCTACAATTTTCTTTTTCTTTTTGGGTCTTTGGAAATTTTGTGGAACTTACATTTGAATGCAAATTTGTGATGCAATAATTCAAAAATGTTGACGACGACAATCACATAATTTTCGAAAGCTCCTGATTTTAAAGTTTATCGTATCATTTATCGTTTTATTAAACTTGCTCCCTAAGTTTAATTTGGGTATTTTAATAAACGCAACAACTTCCATATAATATAATACTCATGCTTTATTGAAGTATTCTAGAAGCTGGACAAGGGGACATTTAGATGTGATCTAAGGATCTATCGATTATAAAATCATGCTTTTCTATGATAGCAGTCCATAATATAATATGACAATTGGCTGATAATCAATCTTATCATTATCACCAAGGTGCTCTAATAGTCATAGCTCGTCTATAACAAGAAATCTGCTAATTGCTTAAAGAACTTAATCCTAGGACGCTATATAGTTAAACGCTTTTGATTAAACCAATGTATCCAGCATGAGAGACATACATACGATACATAACTACATAATGCCTCTTGATGCTATGCTACATCCCACATGGTAAGAATACAAGAGGCTCGTATGGAGTTAGCATGGCGGCTTATTTCTATATTCAAGGTTTAAAGGTTAAGGAACAGCCTGGTTCCGGTCGACTGCACAGTGCACAGCCTTATTAATACTTAGATAATAACTTCAATTCACAGAATTGAGATGCTTGGTGTACTGCACAAGGGTATAATATCTTAAGATTATAATTTGGTTTGAATCCCATGTTGCTTCTTTGATGAACACACAGTTACACACTTACACAGAATCATTTTCGATTTGAAGGGAACATGTATTTACAACCACAGTGCCAAGTCTTTCCCATCTCTTTCCCATGTCTTGCCAGAACCTTCCCATTCAGGACTTTGCCAAAAAGGGTTGTATTTATTGACGACACGATGAGACGTAACCGGTGTTACACGGCGCCGGTCTGAAAACACATACGCTCTGCCCAGCAACACAATAGCTTGCTTTTGAGGGGCTGACGCCTGACTGCGAGGCACCATATCATTCTCTGACGTTGTAAAATCAACAAACATAAGGGAACATCTTTCCATGATGCACCTTTGATTGTTTCTTCAATCCCCTACCACACACTTTAATTAAATTTGTGACCATATTCTAAATTTCATTTCTACATTTCGCATCAACTTGATTCCAAGATGAAGTTCGCTTCTGCCGTCTTAGTCCTTGTGGCAATCTGTTCTCTGGTTGATGCTAAGAAGGGTGATGTTGTCTACACTTGTGTTCAGAAAACGGTGGGGTCCGCCTCTGCATACGAAGCGAAACCGACTTGCAAAACCACGCGGGACTGCACCAAGACCGACCTCAAAGTAGGGATGGGTAAGATGAGCGTGTACGGGTGTATCAGCTGCGAGGATATGAAAGCGGCTATCATGGGCAACAAGGACAAGATCCCTGACAGTCTGGGTTTCAGCTGCAAGTCGTGTAAGGTCAGGAAGGATCTGTGCAATGAGGACTTGTAGATCAGACAGTCAAAGGAGGAGTAGTGAGATTGTGGAGGACTGGGTAAATAAGAGGAGGATTTAAGATAAGAAATTTGTTATTAACATTGAACTCACAGAAGAATGCCATTAGACTGTTAAGTAATTAAGATTTAAGTGTAGTTCATAGAAAACTGTTGGATTTCTATATATTGTTGTTATAAGATTAAAATCAAAATGTTTGTTCAAGTGCATAAAATTTATATATCAAAAGTTATCTGATAATTACTGTATTCAACTTTCTGTTTTTCACTTCTTGTTTCTGTTTCATAATTTTCAGATTATTCAAAAAGTTAAAATGCAGCATACACTCCGGACGATAAAACATTAATAAATTAAATAATTAACTTCACCCGAAACGAGCCATTTGCTCGTTTCAGCATGATTGACTGATTGACAAGGGGCCGATTTGGGTTACGGGAAGTGGATGATAAATTTTTTATAATGGGATAGGGGTGTGCGTTGCGTCTCCTTTCACAAACTCACAAAGAAATACCTAAGGAGGTGTATTTACGGAGGTTGTAATTTGGGGATTTTTCGGAAAATCCCAATTTTTTCACACACCATGACAATTCAAAATGACGTCATTATCATATGTTTACTAGAGTAGACAGTAAGAAAGAGAAAACCTAAGTCCAGTATGTCAGCACTGTACAAAGAACTCAAAGTACTAAAAATTCAAGATCTCTACAGTTATAACCTAGCCTTAACTGCGCCTTTTTTTTTTTTTTTTTTTGAATATTTTTTTTCTGACACTCTTCCAGAGAAACTTGCAGACAATCTTTTAAAGAAAAGTACAATTTCTAATGTAAGGACACGAAACAATGGTGTATTTGACTTCCGAGTTATATGAAGCCCAGAATTACATCAACATTCAAAAAAACCTAGTGCTGCTGTATCTGTGATCTGGAATAATTTACCTAATGATTTGCGGTCTATTAAATTCATGACCACATTCAAGGATAAGCTTAAAGAAATGTATCTAAATTCATACTGATATTAAGATCATATCAACTTACTGTAATACTCTCTGTGTTACTAACTGTGTTAATTTTTTGGTACTTGTATATTCTGTGTTTGTGTGGGTGGGGTTGCCACCGACGAGAAAGTTGTGAGGGTATACAAAGCAAATTCAAAAAACTTCAAGCCTAAGCAAGGGGAACGCTCTTTCAACAGTAGGCTATTGCGGACTCGGCTGTTTATAGCTTAATCACTCCCTTCTAAAATTGCCATTTGTCAAATTTCTGCTTCCACTAGTTTGAACCTTTCTTGAAACGCAGGCATGGATACAGCGGCGATAGTCCACTACGGAAGTTAATTTTAATAATGACAATAATTCGTATTTTTTTCATAGTTGTATCATTAATTAATAGCATTTATATGATATAGTTCAATACTTTGATAAATATTCCTAAGAGCAGTATTTAATCGGAGTGACATTGTCAAAAATTTCCAATTATAAAGTTTTATTCTTCTTATTCTTATTTTAATGACTTGAAAAATATCCCCAAATTGCACCCTACCAAATTTGTGAACACCAAAATTTTACACCACATAAATAAACATCCTAAAGAGCTAAAGTATTTGTCAATCACGCAATCGTCAGCCATCGATGGCCGTCCATTCAGTGTAGGCGTTGACGATGATGGATGTACCACTGGGAACATCAGATGCTGCAGTAACTGTCTTCACGGACAAGCCTTACATGGACTCAATCACCGTTATGAGGCAACATAGAAGTATACATCGAATTAGGAACACTATTGTTGTAATCCTTTCTTCCAAAACTCTGGCTTCCAGGGGCAGCCTCCCCCAGGCCCCTGTGTGCTCTTTTCTGTATAATATATTTATTGAAATTTTGTACGACAATATCGATAGGTGGAGCTGCAAAAACTCTATTGAGCTATTGATGTGATATCTCTTACTCCCGACCTCTGGCTCTGGGGCTATAATCATATTAAAGTATTCAGCTACCTTAGGAGGTGTATTTATGGAGGTTGTAATTTGGGGATTTTTCGGAAAATCCCAATTTTTTCACACACCATGACAATTCAAAAGGACGTCATTATCATATGTTTACTAGAGTAGACAGTAATGATTTGAAAAATATCCCCAAATTGCACCCTACCAAATTTGTAATTTGCACCAAAATTTTACACCACATAAATAAACATCCTAAAGAGCTAAAGTATTTGTCAATCACGCAATCGTCAGACATCGATGGCCGTCCATTCAGTGTAGGCGTTGACGATGATGGATGTACCACTGAGAACATCAGATGCTTCAGTAACTGTCTTCAAGGACAAGCCTTTCATGAACTCAATCACCGTTATGAGGAAACATAGAAGTATACCTAAATCGAATTGGGAACACTATTGTTGTAATTCTTTCTTCCAAAACTCTGGCTTCCAGGGGCAGCCTCCCCCAGGCCCCTGTGTGCTCTTTTATGCATAATATATTTATTGAAATTTTGTACGACAATATCGATAGGTGGAGCTGCAAAAACTCTATTGAGCTATTGATGTGATATCTCTACTCCCGACCTCTCTTTTGGGGCTACAATCATATTAAAGTATTCAGCTACCTTAGGAGGTGTGTTATGGAGTTGTAATTTGGGGATTTTCGGAAAATCCCATTTTTCACACACCATGACAATTCAAAGGACATTATCATATGTTTACTAGAGTAGTAATGATTTGAAAAATATCCCAAATTACTTACCAAATTTGTAAACACCAAAATTTTACACCACATAAATAAACATCCTAAAGAGCTAAAGTATTTGTCAATCACGCAATCGTCAGACATCGATGGCCGTCCATTCAGAATGTAAGGCGTTGTGATGATGGATATTAGAGAACATCCAGTATGTCTGCAATAACTAATCTTACAGACAAATACATGAACTTCAAAACTCACCGTGTGCTTATGCAGGAAATGTATGACTAGGTGGAACTCTATGAGCTTGTTTTTTTCCCTTTTTCTTTTTTAAAATTTATGTCCAAAAATACGAGGGCTGTTGAGAAAAAACAATGCAGAAACCCTTAACCCTATTGTGGTGAAGTTACCTTAAACTCCAGACCTCTGGCTCCGGGAGTTCTGGGGGCCGCCGCCCCCGGACCTCGGCTAGTGCCAATACATACTTGAAGTATCTTTACATTCGAAAATCGTCCTATTTGCAAATGAAGCGCCGCGAAGCGGCACCGAATGACCTTACATTTGCAGGGCTGCAGGCTCCCAAAAGTTCTGGGCTGGATCCATGCCTAATGAAACATGTGCTTTCTTTGTGACATCTCAGTCAAAAACAGATTTCTGACTCGACTCCTGTAATTCATAGCACACAATCGATGCATCGTGGTATAATAGAGTCCTAAAATTAGCTTTTACACGAGATAGATAATTTCTTGTGCTCTAACATTCATCTTCCTGGAATAAGCTTCACAATTGCTTTCCTTTCAGTGGGAGGTATATATTCGGAGTTTATTGTGATCAATGCAGCACAATGGCATATGGAGAACGCAATGACTTACCACATGAGGGAGCGACCCTTACACCCTCCCCTCACAATCTAACACCTTAGAAATCAATTCTTCTATCATCAGGGAAGGCAAGACAATGGAAAGCACTGTTCCACTTCGAATCTTCCCAAGTTTAGTGAGGAAAGAGGGGGTAAAAGCAATGCCTGGATAATTAGATATCTACAATATTTGCTAAATTTATCTAATTACAAAAGTCTACAAATTTGTAATAAATTCTTTATGTCTATATGAATATATCTATATAACCACGCGCCATGAAGGCACGTGTCCCAATTTAATGCACTCAAAGTGGTATAAGTCAATTAAACACGAAGGCAATGAGTGTTAATTGTACATGTCCACAAACGCCAGTGAAGTATGGAGTGGTATAATTTGAGTGGTATAATTCGATATGTCAAATGATGGAGTCTCTTTCCGGTGCGCAATTTATAGCACATTCGTGGATATTGCAGCAATGCAGTTCCAGAGACAAGAAAAATCTGAACAAAAAACTGATTAGTGCTCATCTTAACACAAGTAATATAGTTCCCATGAAGAGAGATCAATGATATTTTCTAAGCTTCTATAGAAATGCAAATTGAAATGGAATTTAAAATTTGAGGATGATCAAGTCGTCATATGAAAGTTTTATCTATTTTTGCGACCATTAAAGTTTTCATTTTTAGTTGATCTTGCTGAAATTTAGCCGAATAACTATTATCTGGCATTTTTTCAATCTTTTCAATTATTTAGTTCCTGGGCTAAATTTAAGATATCTTGTTTCTGAGGAAATATCATAGAGAAAGGCAACTCATTAAATCTATCATTGGGATAAAGTATCCTCAAGAGAAGATACCTGATTAGCTGATTGATCTATTACCACAACAAACAAATCCCATGTTGCTGACTCTACATTGCTTTGTGGTTGCTTACCCGATGATACATTGCCTGGCTTTCAAGTCTAGTAGAGACCATTGATTGATTATATGATAGTATTATGGGACTAAGATCCCAGCATTCCATGTTGATATTTCTCACGTGCTAAGTTCCATCTCACAGTCCAATCTGTAGGCCGATGCAATCAATATAAAACAAATTCGTTACAATTAAGCTTTTGTTCCAATAAATTTAATTAGCTTTTCCACGTTCTCCGGTTGTAACGCATATCGAATAATGGCTGTGTTTCTTGTTGCCCTGACGACCCTCCTCTCGATATCTGTATCCGGTTTGGACCAGGAGATCGAGTACACATGTCTGGAGAAGACGGTGGGTTCCACCAGCAACGAGGCCAAAACATGCACAACGGCAGGGGACTGCACTAAAGCCAGTCTGGCAGTAGGGATGAGCAGCATGACGCTCTATGGGTGTACAAGCTGTGATGACTGGAGAGTGGTAGCGAACAGGAACAAGATAGAGATGGGGGAGTGCCTGAGGTGTGCTGAGAGGGAAGACATGTGCAACAAGGACTTGTAAACTGTGGAGAACAGGTGCAACAAGGACTTGTAAACTGTGGAGAACAGGTGCAACAAGGACTTGTAAACTGTGGAGAACAGGAGCAACAAGGACTTGTAAACTGCACGATAAAATAGAATTTGGTGAGACAGCAATCTGATGGAGAAATACACAAATACCGTGTTCATCTTCCCTCGTCGATGTGAAGAGTTCCTAGAGTTAGTGATAAAGAGGGCATTCGAAAAAATTATTACATTTATATCTTTCCTTATTGAACGCTTGCTGCTTGTTTGATCTTGTACGGAGAAATCATGTGATCTGAGTTTACCGTTTTCATCTCCAGTGAAATCAGTGTGATATGAACTCATCGTACTAATTTACTAATTTCTTAATTTGTAACTATGAAGCGGAATAATGAAATTTGAGCTGAGGTTTTTCACGAATCTACTGCTATTGTCAAAATTTTATTGACAATTCTAGAAATGATTCTAGAAACCATTCTAGTCGCAATCCTAGTCGCAATTGTAGACATGATTTTGAATATTTGTATTTGGCTCAGATGGATATGTTTCCCAATTGTTAGTCGTTATTAATTTGAGACTATAACAGGCTCCTACAGTGTCCGAAAAATTCGACTAATTGTTACAACATAAGAACATAGCCCGAAACAATACATTGGCTATAATACCCACCATAGTTTATCACACTAATTACGAAGCTACAACATTACACACGAAATAGCCTCTCCATTATAACACAAAACACAGCCGTGACACCTGGTGTCAGAACTACTACACACAGTCAGCAACTATAGACAATGACTCATGCTCCACAGGCAATTCATTGCACTCTGTGTATGGAACAGAGGATGTGAACTTTTAGAAATTAGACAGTCCAATATTTTGTAGCCTTAGATTCAGATTCGAAGTTAACTTCGAACTTTCGACAGTATGGTCCCCTTATAAAAGACATTTGAATCATGTATCTAAATATGTGGATTAATATATCGTTATAGACCTGACGGTTTTGTGATCCATTATTATCCACAGATAATTAGTGACACGTGATCTGACTGCAATTATGTCACGAATAGATACAAAAGGGCCTCTTTTGGCCCTATTAACAGCGTCAGTATCGCAGTGACGGTAGGCTAAAAGCGGAGGGCGCGCGGCAACCCGTGCTTACAGGGAGCTATTATTAACTGCCCTTGCTAAAAATAGCTGACAGTTATGCCAAATTTAGCAGTGGTGATTGTGTGAGCACAATACATTACTGACGCATCACCAACAGGATACATTACATCCTCCACTTCTCCACTGGATCAGCTCCTAGTATACCAGTATCATCCGATATGGGATGATACTGGTTCTCGTCTGGTACTCTGACACTCTCCACTCCACTATGAACTACCACTCTACTTCTGACTTACTTACTTAGGTACTCTGCTTGAATGCTTGGGGAGTACTGAAGTGCTGAGTGTATTAAACCCAGAGTTGGCAAGGGGTTATTGTGGGTATTAGCGCAGAGTCTGCTATGCAAATAAACTGTCTGAGTAGCGTCATCATGATCTTGCAGAAATTGGTCAATAGGAGACGGGCATCTGGTAATATGTCCGGAGTACTGTCTTTAGTAGCTGTAGCTCTGTAGGTTGCCAGATGACGAGACGGCATCTGGTAATATGTCCGATTTGTAGTCTTTACCCTTTGCGGAAACACGAGGTTCAACATCGTGAATCCGCCATTTTAAGTTAATGATAACGATGTCATGCCCACCACAGCAGCTATTACCCACCACCATTTGCTACACGCCGCTGTTACCTCTTCTACAGCACTAACGACACACGGCAATACTACCACACGGACACGCAGACAGTGACAGACAGATGTCAACCGTACATTAATTGTAAATATCATGTACTCCTACATACGGCAGTTCGGCCGACTCCGAAATATACGCCACATAGTATTCAGCCTATACATAAGATGAGCATTAGGAATGTCTTCCGAAGTGGAAGATTGATAAGGAATGGGGAATAGTAGCTTAATAAAGAATGTCTTCCGAAGTGAATAGGGAATCATAGGGAAAAGGAACTTAGGGAATAGGGAAAAATAGGGAATGTCTTCCCAAGTGGAAGATGGAAAGGAAGTGCCAACTTATCCGGTAAATTATTCAAGGCAAGACTGTAATAGTTAATTAACAAAACAACAAGTATTATCAAGTGACTCTGCCTGACACCATAAAAAGTGACACACAAAACACACCTTCCCCCTGTTCCTACTCACGTTTGCACTGAAGCCCCTGCTTGACGAGTCCCATCAGCATCTGCCCACACCGGTCACAGAACGCAGGGAGTTTGTAGGACTTCACGGCCAGGTCATGGGGCAGGATGTCCTTCTTCGCTGGCTCGGCTGAGGCTGAAATGGAGACAGCGTGTTACGAAGGGAGTGAGGAATGGGGTGAAAATAGCTTAGAATTGAGCTGGGGTCCAAGAATAGAAATTTTATTGAATCTGAATGGTTGGATAGACAGTTTTTATCATCTTAACGTCTCCAAATTAGTAATAAAAGGATGGAGTCAAGGACTCCAAATGTCATAATCCAATCACAGAGTATGGTCTGTAGCCTGCTTGTGGGCAACTCCTATCCTGACTGTGTATAAAGTGAACAGTGTATTTAGTGAATAAAGTGAACCGGTGATTAGGTTCTGATTGTGGTCGCAATATCAGACTATTAATTAAAGTATCAAGTTAACATGCTAATCTCAGAGTGCCAGCACTCGGTTTGACGCGTGCTTCTCGGATTTGTGCAAATTATGGCAGTAAAATCTCCATTCATTGCACTATGATTCTTGAAAAGTCAATATTATTGTGCAATTCTGAATCTCAATTCTGAATTTAATCATAATTATATGATTCAAAATTACTTTCCGCTGACGATTATTACCTAATCATCGCAATTAAACTTGCAATTAGCCAAATATTGTGATATGAAATCAAATAGCCAGCAGAACTAAACAGGCGATTACAAATCAAAGAAATTCAACAGAGGTGTACAGAAATCAGTTGTGTTTGCACCGGATTGTTACTTTATTTCTGTGTGAACTTGCTGTCTTACCGACATGGTTAGTTGAAGTTGCAGGTTGGGTCGACTGTGTACCTTAGAATTTCATTTGTTGAAAATCAAAAGATTACATTTTTGTTGAATTTTAATACAGTAGTCGGCATTCGAATTATCAATATCACAAATTAGCACTATACCCGTGGTGTCTCAACCATTCCAATGAAAGTCTGTAGAAAACGGTAATTACAGTATCCTAGAAAACTTGATGAGAAAAGCTATTGCAACCAAGGACCCAAGGCTTTGATTGATGAACCATCCTCTGATGAACAGCTGTTTTCCTATTTATTCGTTGATACATTTCATAGTTTTAAACTTTACAACACTACTTTATACAATCAAATTTGAGACACACACACACACATTGTAACCCACCATGATATACATAAAGTACAACAGCAGCACACTTTACTTTTAAGTACTAGCAATGACTCGAAATGCAGCGCCTTATATAGTATGGGTACTTAGGTCCGCACATAAAAACGGTTGAAACGAAGTTAACTTACCACTGTAAACTATGATAATGCCGTCAATTGCAGGCAGTATTTTCATTTTCATTCATTGCAATCGTGCACAATCACAATGTACTGTATTCGTATTAAGCACTCTGCCGAGTACCTTAAGTACATACTCACTATACACAATCCCGCTATCCTGTTATACCATGTACATATTCTCGCTCAATGCTTAGCCACATCGCCTCATCAAATGAGTAGCTTCACTGATCGTGTCAATTAAAATGAGAAGAAGCCAACGCTTAAAGGGTTAACACACTGCCCTCAGAAACTTATTCAATGAGGGAGAGACGAATTCATTCAACATTTGCATTGAATATATTTTGATCATGTCAGGAGTAATAGCAAAGATAGAAGCAATAGTCATGTATGGCGTGAAGATGTGAAGTAGGCATGTAAAAATGTTTAACGTATAAAGGTGAAACCCGCAAAGTTTGACCTAGCGTGAAGTAATCATTTAGATTTATTGAAAATCGAAAGATAAATTTTCGGAAAAAGTCTCAATGACATGGAAAACTCAAAAGTAACCGAATGTAACAAATAGAATTACCGACTGCCAAGTGCAACTCCAATTACAGAACCCTGAACGGTTAAAAGTTGAAACGATTGAATACTGTTATGTGGCTGAATTATGTTGTGACAAAAACGGCTGGTTTCCCTAAAAAGTTTTACCCTGACCTAAACGTCCAAGAGGCTTGCCCATTTCAGTATTTAATCAACCCTCGCCCTTGTAGCACCAAACGTTAGATTTCTGATAACGTGAATTGCTTTGACAAAGTACCTTGATTATCATGGTGAGAGAGCGGGATGAGTGCCATGCTCAAGCAATGAAAATCTTGGTAATGAAATCCTCTGCGCATGTTTAATAATGATCTTATACCACCACCAAGAATTTAACTTACCGTGGTAGAACATGATAGTAAGATACACTAATCCCAATAATCATTTGTCACAACATTAATCAGCCGATGGATACAACCCACAACGATCAAAGGACGTGTCTAACCTTTGATGGTGCCCCATGCCTTCTTCCTCCTACCGTAACGATCGGTATCAATCATCTTAATTTCAAAGTCAAGGTTAGCAATCCTAGAACCCTGCTTACTCTTGCTGGGAATGCAGAAGAACAAAGTCATGACGAAGCGGACGGAGCCATGGAGTTAAATAGAGAAAAAGGAGGATGTCACGACATTATTGTGAGATGATTGAGTCATCAGCATGATGTTTACAAACAGAGACTGTCACGTGACATGCACTGTCATCTACACTCTTCTCTTAGCAGCACTATAGCTGTGTTTAATGCGTATTACATTGCCAGTTATATACATATATGATATAGTCAGTACGCCCAGTAGTATAGACTTATAGAGAACATGTGCCAATAAATGAAAATAGCCGGTCACAGGTCACCAATGACCTATTTTAACTCTTGATAGTGACGTCACTCCTCACCACTTTGCCATCTTGCTTGCAGAACATGTTTTACTCCTACCAATGTGTTCGCTACTGCTTATCGATTAATCCAAAATGCAAACAGTTTAAAACATATTCTTATACTGGAGTGCAACTGATTCATACTATATTAGTGCAGGATAGCTAGTTTGTTTTAACTATGTGGCATCAGCTTGTTTAAAAGGCTGGTATGGGTGTGGATACTAGCCGTGACGTGCAACGGGCGTAGACAGCTTCGGCGTGGTTTGTAAAGGAGTAGGAGGGCATGGGAGGAGGGTAGAAAGAAGGGTCGGAAACAGCAAGATCAAACCCAGACATGATTCAATCATGAACCTGCACGTCTTGTCAGAGACAATTGCACGATTTAACTTACTTTGCCACCATTTGCTGATTTCACTATCATGAAATGTGTTCAATGGACTAAGCAGATTGTTTTTTTCATTTGTTCGCGTGTTTATTAATGAAATATTAAAGATTCGCTATGCAGCTTGAATAACTCATCAAGCGTTGAACGAGCCTGTTGAAGGTAATCATGAGCATGACTTTGTATGTAACTATATTTATAAGTCATGCGTTTAACTATAAAACACAGAGATTGTAAACAATCTGGCTCAGATTCGTGGAAGTTACGAAAGAGGTTATCTTTTTAAACAAGCATGTGTTTTGGAAAAACATTGAAATTAAGCAATCTCCGAATCTCATGATTAAATCATACTCTGGCACCAGACAGGCAAGGCCCTATGCGATGAAAAGGCGAACAGATGGAGCATTTTTCTTACTTCCTTACCATCAAAGCATCAAGGAGGATGATCAAATGGCACTTTACACTTAGATTTCAAGGAACTGCCATGATAGCAGATTACCATGTGATAGAGCACATATAATAATAGAAATACTTAACAGCTTTAAAACAAACACTCTTTATCCGGCCTTCAGAAGTTCAGAAGGCCATTTAATAAAACCAGCTCAATTAAAACCAGCTCCATTATTGAAAGCAGCCCCATTATCTAAACCAGCTCCCTTGAAAGCAGCTCCCTTTAAATCAGCTCCCCTACTTTACCTGGGTCCTCCTCCTCAGAAGGCACTTCAGGACCCACTTCCTCTATTTGCATGATTTCGTCCTCTGGCGTGAAGTCCGTGACTGCCAAACTGGAGCGAACCCCCCGACTATTTGGCGTTGTGGGTGGCTTTTCAGTGCCGGTAGGTGGCTTTTCAGCGCCAGAAGAGGGCTTTTCAGCGCCACTGGGCGGCTTGCCAGCGGGTGGCGCAGAGTTGGAGACGGCATTGTCGGTGTTTTGCGCTGGCGGCTCTCGGATCTCGGTCATAGCTGTTGCTTCTGCTGTACATTGTGTTTGGTGTCATTATACCAGTGTCATTATTACCAGTCAGATCAACATATGATTAGAATGAACAGATTCAGAAATGATGATACAATTATCTTACAGTTTAACACATTATAATCACTTGAAATGGGAATTTATTGCACTAAAGAGAACGACGAGAACATACTATGACACCCTACTGTAAAATATCTTACTTGTTTTATGAGGTTTAATAATATGAATGTGATGTATACGTATATTAATTGCATTTTTTGATAAGAGTTGAGAAGCATGATAACATTCATATTTTGCAGATCTTCGATAGAAATCTAAAAAAATAGTAATTTAGTCTAGAAATATTTAATCATTTCTCAAAATCCTATTCCACAAAAATGGTTAAAGAAAGTTAATTTTAGCCTCAACTTTAGCAAGAACCATGCGTTTTACACTGAGACAGAGTAATAATAGATAAAATAACGAAATGAGTAGTAGGATGATCATACTGGACAACATGCAGCAGAAAAATATCAGGATAAACTGGATGTTGAGTACATTGGGAAATAAGATATGGAGTAGAATTTTCATTAATTCTGTACCAATGAATCCTCGACTGGTGAAGATAATCATTTATAATGCTTATAATACTACATTCCTGAATGATGAATGTTTCATTGACAAACTGATGAAACTGCCAGTTATAAGAATGGAAGAACCCTGTCCAATGCACTCCCCTAATTAATCTCTAGGTGTCTGTACTTCTGAAGGTAGAAATATAACATTCAATCATGTTTAGAGAGCAAGCTTTTTATCTTGATCTAGCTAGAATGTTTACCTCGTACAACACAGGACTAAAATTATATGGCATCACTTGCATCCCATACCTTCATACCCTCCAGGTAAAATCCTACAACATTATGAACTTATTAAGTAGCCCGACACTTTGTGTTGTCGGATTATGCAGTGGACGCTGTGTAATATTGTGTGTTGTCAACTCAGACTGTGTACATAGCATTATTATATGTCCACGAATTATGCAAAATATTATTTGGAAATGTCAACTCTCATATTAACGTTATTACGGGGAAGCACGCACGACAACCCTCACACTTGTCAAATATACTCGGTCGACTGTCCAATATCACAATGTATGGGAAGAGCCTGTGTAAAGGTTCGCTAGCTTAGGCAACGTGTGAAATGGTCAAAAATAGCCCACAACTTTCAGATTGTACGGAATCCAATGGAAATAGCCCACAACTTTCAGATTGTACGGAATCCAATGGAAATAGCCCACAACTTTCAGATTGTACGGAATCCAATGGAAATAGCCGACAACTTTCAGATTGCACGGAATCCTATGGAAATTGCACACAACGTCCAGATTGTACGGAATAAGTAGTAGTAACCTTTCATCAAGACTTGTGGATCAGAAGAATAGAAGATGAGTTGGGAAAGTTGCTTATATTCCACGCCACCAACAACCTTTCATGTGTTAAATGGATATGTGTTAATAATTAGAATGATTAAAAGAATGAATATCAGACAATATTGTACTACATTAGTACAATAATTGTTTTAGAGTTTTAGGAATAACTGATCGAAGTATTTAAAGTACGGTAGTTCTACTATAAAGCAGTGAAATAATGTAATATGTAACCAATTCTTCAGTCTTCTAGCTATTGATAATTGTAATTCTAGTTAAGTAGTTAGTAGATATTGATGGGTCCAGTAGTAGCTATCAATATCTTTGGGAATATCCAAGACTTACTATAAACCTACGTACTAATATAACATGAAGCTGCGGATGTTGCAATCAAGTCGAAGGGAAAGCCTTCTAAAATACGATCAACATCCAATACTAGAGTTTCTTACTTTGTACATTGACACTCGACTCATTGACACGAATTTGTACGGTTTATTGACACTAACGAAGCAAAGACGTAATGTTAGGTATACGAAATGTCCATAACAGAAACACCAAACACTGACGATTGCCCATCACACCTCAATTATATAAATGCTGACTGAGATGGCCGTGATTTAAGCTCTTACAATGACGTGTCCCCACACTACTCTGAGAATGGTCGGAGCACATGACGGAGGGACCTGCTTGTCGAATGAGAGAAGTAGGCGGACTGCCTCCCTTAATTCTACGTTTTAAAACATGACGATGACGTCGCCCTACCGGGTCTACTGCTGCTCCGCGACCTATGTGATGAACGTCTCACAGTTTAATAGTGCTTATTGAGGAGTGTTTTATTGTGTCGTTCACTCTAACGTGCGTAATGATAGACAAAGTAGTACTGATAAGCCTTCGCACTACACTGAAGTGCTTTTTGCAATCAATTACAGGATCCTAGTCTACTACGCATTCTTGTCACATCTTGCTCCTGGATATTCTGTTGTATTAATTCATCCTTGCTATTGAAAGTTATTCAGTATTTCTGACGCATGGCGCTCCATTGTTTAATGGTTTTAAAACCTGCCCACTTGCAAAAATTCATCTTCAAGTTTAATAAGTATGGTATTATCGTGTTATCATTTCTTGTTTGACTGCGGTTAGGTCACTCAACTTTCCGAGCATGACGTGAGTTTGATGTGAAACAGTTGCTAAAAACGGGGCGTTTTCCTTTAGTTACTGACGGTGAACTATGAGCACTGTGCGCGCGGTTTTCTGATTTGCGTGAAAATTAGAAAGATTATATGAACTGCGAAGTGACACGAGGGCTTAGAACACATGGCGTTTAAACAGGTGTTCGAATCACGTCGACATGCTCAATACTATGATAATAATGATGCTGGGATAGTGAGGGCTATTGACAATGGTGACACTTTAATTATGTTGCATAAATATGTTGCTTACTTTGTCAGCAGTCTCTCACTTCGATCAGATAGATTAGTATTGTTATTGTCAGAGTAGGAGTTTGTGCCGTGCCCATTCCACCATTGCGTTACACGTGACCTGGCAGACTGTTTAGTGCTTAATTCAAAAGTAAGCGCAGAACAAAAGCACACGACGCGATCGTAGGCGGCGGCGCTTTGTGCACGTTTGAGACAACATGGAAAATGAAAATCTCACTTTACAACTGCTTGGAGCAGCTATGCCGGTCAGGTGTTTTAGAAATCAAGAATTTGAACGAGCAACCATTAATTAATTTATTAATTACGTCTGGAATGGTTTTGAAATCGTAGTTATATAGCCAATTGGAGCAATAAATTTAAAAGCTTTAGGTTTGTCAAAATGGTTTGAAGTGTTCAATAGATAATTCGGTATGGTCAGTAGATGGTTCGGTATGGTCAGTAGATGGTTTGGTATGGTCAGTAGATGGTTTGGTATGGTCAGTAGATGGTTTGGTATGGTCAGTAGATGGTTTGGTATGGTCAGTAGATGGTTTGGTATGGTCAGTAGATGGTTTGGTATGGTCAGTAGATGGTTTGGTATGGTCAGTAGATGGTTTGGTATGGTCAGTAGATGGTTTGGTATGGTCAGTAGATGGTTTGGTATGGTCAGTAGATGGTTTGGTATGGTCAGTAGATGGTTTGGTATGGTCAGTAGATGGTTTGGTATGGTCAGTAGATGGTTTGGTATGGTCAGTAGATGGTTTTACCTAAGAACTGACCGATAGCACACTCGTTGTCATTTGAAGAATGAAATAGAATTTGAGAGACTTAGACGAGGATTCTATTGAGAAACGCAGAACTTAAGAATCAAAAGAAGAGAATGCACTGTATTCAATTAGTCGCCGGCGTACCCCAGATTTGTCAAGAGTACCAATGGATAACGTGGCATTGTGACAAATGCCACCTCAATAGTGCGATGTACAAGCTGCTGTAGTACTCTTCCCATGCTACTAATGCATTGTCTCGCTAGCAGGAAGCTGCATATTATGTTTGTGTGCTAAATGCTAATAGCATAATAGGACGCACTGACACAGATAAACGATCCATTGTCTAAAATGAGGAAATAAGGCAATTATACAACCAGGATCAACCCAAGAAGCGGTCCAAGAAGCCTCAGCTCTAATCATAGGACGACTTTCAAACTTTCAAAGGAGACGAGAATTCAGGTTCACAATTGGACTTTAGAGAACTTACAAGAGACTATAGAAATAAGAATATTAGACATTGGTCAAACATATGCAAAAAATACAAACAAGTCTAATTGAGTAACACGACCCAGAAGAACACCGCTAACCTTACCCTGATCACATAACCACACAACACAAACAACAACAAGAGGTGTAGTGAGTGTTACAATAATACCTGACAAGGGGGTTGTATCAAAATGGTGGATCATGTTACCACCACAACTACTAAAAGCCATGCTCCGGGATTTAGCGAGTCTGGGTCACCAGGTCACCACTCTCTCCCGTGACAATGCCGTCACCATCTTGTACACGACCTCTATTACTCCAACTACAGTGGAGGGAGATAACACAGGAATACATACAATGCGCGATGCAGCGCACTATTATCATCAGCATGGTAATATGGTGTGCATTAACCAGTGCGCTATCGGCGATGAGGCGAGGTCCGAATTTTTCATTGGTACGATTAATACATTGAGCAAGCGGACAGAGCGGAGTTCAAAACCACTTGATTATGTTCCTAAATGGATATTGTTGGAAGTCGCTACTTCGCTAGTGAATGAATAGGTATCAGAGACTGCAATTTTGAAATATGAGGTAGGCTGGTTTCATCCTATTTTAAATATCCTGAATTCAATAAAATCTTATCTTATCTTATCTTATCTACCTTATCTTAATAATTTGACATTTAGTAGGTACATCAAAAGCGTCGTCTTCTTTATTTACAATTCGCCGATAAGAATTCTACTTATTCAACAATTCGCTGGATTCGCAGACAGAATCACGAATACTACACTGAATAATTTGTGTAGTATTAAGGTGAGTAATTATGTCGAGCCCCGAAGGGACGACGCATTATGACGAACCGTATTGCGTACTAATACTGCAACCACCATTGTGTCGACCATATTTTGATAAGATTTGATTCGAAAACAGCTCATTTTTAGTACCTAGTCTCGCAACAAAACTTATCCAAATAAAGTACTTAGTAACAATAATGTGTAGCCCCAATATTTACTTGAGGCAATTCACCTGGAGTCTAAGCACAGACCACAGCAAGGTTATACTTTGCAGTGGGATTGCTAGCTACAGATTTTGTACATTCGTAAACTACACCAATAAATCCAGATCTCCTAATGATCTGTCCACCGCACTGCATTATTCAAATCCTAGTTTCTGGGAATTGACGGATCCGCCAAACTGCAACAAGCCCCTGTTTTGCATAATAGTCTAGGAAGAATTTACATAATGTCTTGTTGCATCATTCATCACCATACGGTGCCCCGTGCTTACTGCTGAGCTAGTCTTTGTCCCATCCAAGAAAGCAAGAATATCCCGTTGATCAAATTATTACAGCGAGTTTTCTACGAGAAAGAATGTGGTAAGCCTTGTAGACACTGAGATCAGCATAATTATTATAACCTGGATGATCAGTATTTATACACGGTGATTAGCATTATATGCTGGATTCCTAGACCTATAAATGATGATTATATCATGCGTCCACACGCACACACATACATACACACATACACACATACACAAACATACACATAGGTTCCTACAGTCTACACATGACAAACTTATAGTATAAATTTCACAATGTATACTCAGTGTAAATGCTGGGTTTCATGAGCTTCGCAGACCTCAAAGGGAATTCTTGGTTACACCAGGTATCCCTACATTGAGTAGCAAGCCATATAGCGTGCCGAGGCGCAATCCAGAATTTACAAAAGCCAGCCAAATCCTTTCACAAAATGAAAATTCGTATATTCATCTTAGGGTATGTACGTCCCCAGACACTCACCTCGCAGAATGAGTTCTATGACGTCCCCAGACACTGTTCTATGACGTCCCCAGGAATGAGTTCTATGACGTCCCCAGACAATAATTCCCACCTCTATGGAATGAGTTCTATGACGTCCCCAGACACTCACCTCGCAGAATGAGTTCTATGACGTCCCCAGACACTCACCTCGCAGAATGAGTTCTATGACGTCCCCAGACACTCACCTCGCAGAATGAGTTCTATGACGTCCCCAGACACTCACCTCGCAGAATGAGTTCTATGACGTCCCCAGACACTCACCTCGCAGAATGAGTTCTATGACGTCCCCAGACACTCACCTCGCAGAATGAGTTCTATGACGTCCCCAGACACTCACCTCGCAGAATGAGTTCTATGACGTCCCCAGACACTCACCTCGCAGAATGAGTTCTATGACGTCCCCAGACACTCACCTCGCAGAATGACGTCCCCGACACTCACCTCGCAGAATGAGTTCCGTCCCTAGACACTCAGCAGAATGAGTTCTATGACGTCCCCAGACACTCACCTCGCAGAATGAGTTCTATGACGTCCCCAGGCACTCACCTCAGAATGATCCCCCAGACACTCACCTCCCAGAATGACATGACGTCCCCTCTTCTATGATTTCCGTCCCCACCTCGCAGAATGAGTTCTATGACGTCCCCAGACACTCACCTCGCAGAATGAGTTCTATGACGTCCCCAGTTCTCCCCAGACACTCACCTCGCAGAATGAGTTCGTGACCCCAGACACTCACCTCATAGAATGAGTTCTATGACGTCCCCAGACACTCACCTCGCAGAATGAGTTCTATGACGTCCCCAGAATGAGTTCACTCACCTCACCTCGCAGAATGAGTTCTATGACGTCCCCAGACACTCACCTCGCAGAATGAGTTCTATGACGTCCCCAGACACTCACCTCGCAGAATGAATGAGTTCTATGACGTCCCCAGACACTCACCTCGCAGAATGAGTTCTATGACGTCCCCAGACACTCACCTCGCAGAATGAGTTCTATGACGTCCCCAGACACTCACCTATGACGTCCCCAGACACTCACCTCGCAGAATGTCCCCCCAGACACTCACCTCGCACTATGACGTCCCCACACTCACCTCGCAGAATGAGTTCTATGACGTCCCCAGACACTCACCTCGCAGAATGAGTTCTATGACGTCCCCAGACACTCACCTCGCAGAATGAGTTCTATGACGTCCCCAGACACTCACCTCGCAGAATGAGTTCTATGACGTCCCCAGACACTCACCTCGCAGAATGAGTTCTATGACGTCCCCAGACACTCACCTCGCAGAATGAGTTCTATGACGTCCCCAGACACTCACCTCGCAGAATGAGTTCTATGACGTCCCCAGACACTCACCTCGCAGAATGAGTTCTATGACGTCCCCAGACACTCACCTCAGAATGAGTGAGTCTATGACGTCCCCAGACACTCACCTCGCAGAATGAGTTCTATGACGTCCCCAGACACTCACCTCACGCAGAATGAGTTCTATGACGTCCCCAGACACTCACCTCGCAGAATGAGTTCTATGACGTCCCCAGACACTCACCTCGCAGAATGAGTTCTATGACGTCCCCAGACACTCACCTCGCAGAATGAGTTCTATGACGTCCCCAGACACTCACCTCGCAGAATGAGTTCTATGACGTCCCCAGACACTCACCTCGCAGAATGAGTTCTATGACGTCCCCAGACACTCACCTCGCAGAATGAGTTCTATGACGTCCCCAGACACTCACCTCGCAGAATGAGTTCTATGACGTCCCCAGACACTCACCTCGCAGAATGAGTTCTATGACGTCCCCAGACACTCACCTCGCAGAATGAGTTCTATGACGTCCCCAGACACTCACCTCGCAGAATGAGTTCTATGACGTCCCCAGACACTCACCTCGCAGAATGAGTTCTATGACGTCCCCAGACACTCACCTCGCAGAATAATTCTATGACGACGTCCCCAGACACTCACCTCGCAGAATGAGTTCTATGTCCCAGACACTCACTCCCCAGAATGAGTTCTATGACGTCCCCGGCACTCACCTCGCAGAATGAGTTCTATGACGTCCCCAGACACTCACCTCAAGAACCACCTGAGTTCTATGACGTCCCCAGACAATCACCTCGCAGAATGAGTTCTATGACGTCCCCAGACACTCACCTTGTGAATGAGTTCTATGACGTCCCTATGACGTTTACCAGACACTCACCTCGCAGAACGAATTCTATGACGTCCCCAGACACTCACCTCGCAGAATGAGTTCTATGACGTCCCCAGACACTCACCTCGCAGAATGAGTTCTATGACGTCCCCCGGCACTCACCTCGCAGAATGAGTTCTATGACGTCCCCCGGCAGGAACTCGGCCTCCTCGTGAAGGAACTCGAGCGAGTAAGGGTCCGTGTCTCCGCTCTCGTGGTGTCGGAAGAAACAGAACTGCGGCAGCGAGTATCCCTGATCTCCGAACTGCAACGAGGGAGGAAATCACCAGGGGAATAAGTTATATTTCATAAATTTTGAAAGTTTGATAAAGAAGAGTATTAGTGTATTTAAGTATTATGAGAATTCATCATTAGTGAATTATGAGAATTACTAGGCCTTAAGGCATTATGAAAATTCATCGTGGGAAGAGTTTCTAAATCTAATCTAAAAGGTTCAATAAAGAGGGGTCTTATTAGGAAGTATTAATCATGGGAAGGGATTCTAAATCCAATCTGAAAGTTCAATAAAGAGAAGGACTTATGAGAAGTCATCATAGGAATGGTTTTAAATCTAATCTAAAAGTTTCAAAAACTCCTGAAAATACTCTAATTTTAAGAATAAACAAGTTTACAATTTCCAGCATTTTCTTCAATTGAAGAACTGAAAAAGTTATTCTCTTCTCTCTTTTTTCATCATACTATCATAAAACTTGGTAGGTTGCTACACTTTTTTTCATTTGCATTTTGCCAACTCGCGACATTAACTGATTAAAGTAAAGACCTGTTCGTCTGGTCTATATATTTAGACGAGAACTGAGAAGGTAGAACTGTTAAACCGCTGTTACAAGAACATGAGACTTGTAGTATGAACTACATTTTACGAACTTTCAGGAACTTCTACACCAAGATAATGAGATATCGTATAGAATTCTTTAGTTCTAGCATTAACTTATTAAAAATAATAAATAGTAGTAAGAATGAACTGGAGGTTTTTACCGAGCAAAATACATAACAGGATAACTCATTTAGATGGAGTATCCCAGTGTTGTGTGGACTTGCTCTGATTTGAAGCTGGGATCAATTAAATTGTAAGTAGTTTACAAACATTGGAGTGACAGTAATTTCCTTGCCACTTCTTCATATAATGTCAATTTGCTACGTCAATACTCAATATAGTACAAGAGCTCAATCGGGTTACACACCTATTAAAACCGCAGCTGTTTAGCGATTTGCTGAGTAAAATAGCTACTTTGGTAGTGTTTAGCGATTGGTTATTCACCAGAGTACCTTTATTCACATTCTGCAGGGTAAGAAGTGTATGATTGTAGGTGTTGCTCCTACAAGTCCAGGGAAAACGGGCTGAGTTTGAGGACTAATAACTTAATAAGGGAGTAATTGGCAATCTCACGATTACAGAAAATGATCATGGAGCTTAATTGATGAAACTATTGCTGAAGTCGGAGGGTTTTTGCACTTAAGTTCAACGTTGTCTAGATTCCACCGGTAGAGTATGGTATTGGTTTATTCGTAGAATTTCTCGAGAAAAATATTTTTCTTCCAATTTTCTGCCCATTCTGAACTAACCAAAGAACAAATATTTCTTTGGCTTTGGGCCACCTTTCAGGATTAAAACCTTATATACTTATATAGGTCCCGTACAAAGTTACGATTAAGCTGAGAAGTTGAGATCTCAAGCTGGGATAGTGATTCAGTAGAACATTACGGTGATTTACTCAACACTGTCCGCCGCTGATACGCGGCTGAACTGCGTGAGGGCATTGCCACGGTGTACAGTGGTGAGTTGGTGACGTCAGCTGAGAGAAGGAGGCCGGAGCTGTGGGAGCTGTTTGTTAATGTCTGCTGCTAAGAAACTGCTACACTGTGCTTGTCGCTAATGCATGTTGCTAGTGCCTCTCTAACGTACTGAGTAGACTGCTGCTGCTGATTTTAACAGTGTACACGAGTACACGGCAGACATTGAACAGGGGATCTACTGGTACATGGTAACACACTCACAACACAGACATCGTATACCAGACACTGAACATAGCCAAATGTTTGCACGTGCGCGCGCATGATACACACTTAGGTACACACAACACCTACTTCATTGGCCAAGAACACACGCACACACTATCTCACTATACATTTACACGCAGCTCATTCAACATTACGAGTATTACACAAGCAATTTCAATTGTTTTTGTTCTTGCTTGTAATACATTGTTGTATGCATATAACCAGTCTCAATATTTAAGTATGTAACAAACTCTTCTAATAAAGTAATAATGAAGTGATTGGATGTTTTGTTCCAAAGATCCGTTGCTAAATTGTGCGGCCTGGGAGAACGTTCATAACAGCGGCCTGTGCAATGTGCTTGCTTAGTACTCTGGTTACATTTCAGCCTAGATTTATAGCAAGTGAACCAAATTAATTGAAGGTGCTTTAATGTGAATGTATACCATGGCCACAAAATTAAGGCCATTCCTTTAAGCAGGGTATTTGAGCCAATGCTCCAATGCAAGAGCCAAGGAGTTGTGGATAGGCACGTGGAGCTGCCTAATGCTCTAATGCAGGGCTACTGACTGTCTTTATTGCGTGATAAATGATAAGTGTGGGCGTGAGTAACATTTCACCCATTTATGAACCTACGTTGAGACTATGGAATGCAACACGAAAAGAAGAAATAAGAATACCCTACACAGGAATAAGTGCTAGGAGATGAGAACATGTTTGTAGAACAAATCCAAAAAACAACCAAAGTACTGTTCACGTATACTTTAAGCTTTTAAGTTACCTTTTGGAGGAGGGAGTTGAATATCTTGATCCGGATGGTGATACTCTCGTCACTCTCCTCGAACTCTATTGCTTGCCGGTGAAGTCCGAACTTGTAGACCAGGTGCATCCTGAAAGGAAATACTGCAGTGCGACACTACCTTATCACTTTATCAGAAGATTACAATACCTATTCATTATCACGGACAGCACTTCCATGGACCTATGTTTTTACGGAGATAACAACTATTCACAATAGAGTCTGAACATCCAATTGTTTTTCAAAATAAAGGACTTATCCGTTTGTGTCATCTATTTGATCTACCATCCGATGGAATGATAGATCCTTGATAACATTTAACGACAAGTGTCACTTAGATAAGAAAATTCAATTCAATGTAAGGGTATAAGGTATAAGGTGGTGCAACCCGCCAACTGAAATTTACTGACAGCCGTAACGGGCACAGAGGTGCTGATAGAAGAATGGAATGTCAACCGACGTAGTGACTAGTGAACTGGACTAGTGTCGCGCACAGTGGAGACATTTGATCTTGTATCGAAGTAGGTATTTAATGATATCCCCACATTTCAGGGGGGATGGAAGCATTGTTTCCATCATCGCCATACTGAAGTACTGACTGTGAGGTGGTTTAACATTATCAAACTCATCAAATCCACAGCATTGTTTATAAACATCGACTTTAATCGATGTTAAATGAATTAACACTTATTAAACGAAATGTTAATAATATGCCCACTACCATTGACTTCTAATGGTATGATTGACTGGTTCCAAGTGACTTTATCGTGTGTCAGCACTGCGAGACATGTTCCCGTTCAGGCAAAGAAGCTGCGGAACTCAGAGAAGTTCAGCGCCGGGTCATCAGACATTTTCCTGTCCAGGCAAAGAAGCTGCGGAACTCAGAGAAGTTTAGAGCCGGGGTCATCAGACATGACAGCACATTAGAGGAGCGAACTGCACACAAGCTAGACCTGATCATCGAGGAGTTGTAGAATGAGGGGAGCCGGGTAGCAAACACTTTGTCAGATTCGGGAGCTTTATAATGAAGGAGGTGAAAACAAATGGAGGGTGATTTCCTCATTAAATTTTGGTGCATGATGTATGAATTCGATAGAAATCCAATCATTTTATCTAATGACAAAGGCAGGTGCATAATGCTATAATGCAACAGCTGAACATTCAATAGCAGTTCTAGTCAATGAGATTAGTTACTGTAAGTTACAAGCATTGACTAATATGATGAAAAGCAGCTGGCAAAATATTTGAATGTATCAAGAGGGGTCTTCAAGTACGGAGGCTGATTGATAATTTCAGGAGTTCCAACACTCACAATGAGATATTGAGCTACAGCTGACCAACCATGCCAGAACTCAAAAGAGCGTAATCGCGATGCATTGTATTGTATATATGTATTAAATGTGCGTTGGCACCTTACTAACTCACTAACGCACCGACACACAAACTGCAACACACCGACACATACTTACACTGTAGTGCACACAGCTCAGGGAAGGTATTACCACTGCTCCGCAGTGAAAGGGAGCAGGCAATAGTATGTGCTACACGATATTCACAAGATTTTCCAAAGTTCCTGATTATAAAACTCTTCGCATCATTTTAACGTTTTCAACTTACTCCCTTTGTATGTACAACATCGGCAACATATTATTAGTCATGTAGCTGCTACTGGTCACATCCTCATCAGGTCACTTGATTGCAGATTTAACTTAGTGAGACACATCGCCAGGGGCTTTGTGATGATAAGGCTTGTGAGTAATGTGCTCCTTTAGTGGAGAACAATGCCCCTACGACAATTGACAGAGACTCTTCTTGAGTAAAAGAAAGGGGTAGTTTGGAGACTGGCCAACTTTACCCTTTTGACTGCTCGGTGTTGACTGATCTCCTAAAAAACTGCTGTTCAAGGTTTTTGCTTATATCCCCCACACAAGGGGCTAGTGCTTTAGTGGAATAACCTCGTAACTTTGATGAACAATGTTTCTCTGTATGGTCCATCTGCAGGTTACAGTGTAGGTACCTTCTTCAATGTATTCTGGCAGTAGGTATAAATAGCATCATTACCTCACTTTGTCTCTCCTTGTACCAGCTGGCGAGGACCCCCACTCCCCTTATTGTGAGTCAGGGACTTATGACACCCACACACAAGATACTGCGAGCTATGCGGGTATAGTAAGCGCTGCTACGTCACCACCTTACCCTTGTGAAGCAGGGTCATGACGTCACTCCATTGCAGGCAATGGAGGAGTGTAATTACTAAACGTTCAAATTACACAGTGTACTATTATCAAAGGCTTGTTGTTGTGTGTGAGACACTATTGGTCAACAGCAATTCACACTGTCAAAGTGTGTACCCACATTCCTCATATCATAAGGCAGCTTGCGGGAATTCTGCAGCAGTGGGTTTAGTGTGCAGGGAAAATGAAATGCAAAAAAACTGCATTACTGCAATTTATTTCAGTAAATTTGCCCCTGACGGCTCTTTAATGAAATGAATTTGCAGACATGCGTCAGCAAGAGACGCAGAATAACAAATCATTGGACCAGCATTCAGAAACCTATGGTTTACTCTTCTGGAGACCTTCCATTTCACCAGAAAACTACGTGTGTTGTTTTAGTGCTTACCGCTCGGCACTAAACTGCACTTTACCATAACTCTCATAACTGGCTATACCTACTTATTTTAATAAAGATTAATCTTTGTAACAGGACACAAGGTTGCACATAAACTCACCTGACGTCCATGGAAGCATCGTCCTGACTGACTGTAGTGAGAGCGTTAGCCAACGCTGAGCCACCGCCATTCATCTTAGCAAGTTAATTACAGGGCACTGTGTTCCTCATCATCTCATCATTCTTGCCTAATGGATGCATTACAGAGTTCAGTGAGATTGCGAGTGAGTTTGCGAGTGAATTGTTCAATCTAGCGAAGTAGCAAGACTCTAAATTTTGTGGTGTATTTTAAAACCAGAAATTATAAGGTCTTATCGTCTCTATACTTCAGTAGAAAGAATGGTCTGTTTTGACAAAATTTCATAGGACATGAAACATAATTTTATTCTGTTCAACGGTCAAATTCCCTTTATCAAATGTCGATCATGATCATGGAAAAGCAATAAGATATTTTGAAAACACAGTCAAATACACAGTTGCTGCTGCAAAGAGGTGGAATGGATCGAAAAACTTCGTGATTTCGAACTTTTGAACATGATGCAGTGAACGAAAAGTTAAGCAATCGAGCAAGACTCACTTCCATATCACGCGTTTTAGCGTTTTCTGCGGAAAATAGATGTACCACTGAGTACGAGCTATTTTACAACCTGCAGTCATTCGTGAGAGCTCAATTATTGGTGATGATAATCGGTGAGTGGCTGATTGATAGACTAAAGATAGCTTGCACTAAATCCTCACTAGGTAGCTTATTAGTAATGGACATTGGTGTATGGACATTGGTGAAATACAATTAATTGAGCACAAAGAACTTTAAGCACAGCTGTAAGTATTTTATGAATCAGCAAATCTAGGCCTTCTACACAGTAGTCTGTTACAGTATTAACAATCCTCAATATCATGTTCTAATAACTTAATAATAATCAAATATCAATTGCCATTATTTGAAACTACAGAGCCAAGGAATTCTAAATCCAAGATTCGGTAACCTAGAGTCCAAGCCCAGACTAATTATTTTAAATTCGGTGAAGACAGAGCGAAGTAAAATACTGTATGAGCAGTGAACTATATAAGTAAACGGATAATGTGAGAGAGGAGCGAAGTGAATCATACCGCGACGAGAGAGAGAAAGTCATATAGCTTCAATCTTGAGCAGGTTAAATATTACGACAGCCACAGCTCCACGGCGGAATGGTACTATAAGTATATATAATTTAAAATTCAAATTAGAGACTGTCAATTCGGAGGGATAATCGCGGGTGTAATGAGCGTTTACCTTGTTGGATGAAAGTTCATGTACATAATAAGATGCTGCATACTGTCTGAAGACAGTACTCTGTTGAAAGAGTCAATACTCCGACATACCGAGCACAGCTGCAGTACATTACCCGTCTGATTTCAAGAGGATTCTTATTAGATCAAACGTGTACATTAGAGTATCATCGACTGAGCAGCACTCATCACCGACTATATTTTGCAATGGAGCACTCACTCACTCGGGTCTGATGAATACTACTGACACACAAAATGCTAAGTGGGTGGGCATGGCAACTTCCGGGACAATGGTTAGGGGCTCCGGTTATTCTGCAATATTGAAACCTTTTATCTTCTTTAAATGGACTCGTTACTCGGTGGATTTTTCGCAAGGTGTGTCTTACTGTGCTATACTCGATAGGTCGATTCATTATAAATGAGAGAGCAGACAGAAATCAGGACAAATAGTGATAAATTTTAAAAACAGAGTTCATTAATTGCAATACTAACAATATAAATCAATCGTATGCAGAAAATGTTGTTACATAAACTATATTCCGACTGAAAAAATAGGTAGCCACTGCCCACTGTAGACGAATTTGGCGTTCAATAAACGATCTTGGGAACAGTTTGATCCGCTAATTAAACCAAATTAAGAAAGTTCGAGAACCTTGAAAACTAACAAAATGACCAGAAATAGGTTGTTCAGTGTGATCAGTAAGCCATTCCAACCCACGATAGACGATAGTGGTGTACTGGCAGCAATATTGGTGAGCGAGAGGAACATTCTGTGGAGAACCGTTGAGTGAGAGGAACATTCTGTGGTGTTGAGTGGGGAACATTCTGTGGAGTTGAGTGGGAGGAACATTCTGTGGAGTTGAGTGGGAGGAACATTCTGTGGAGTTGAGTGGGAGGAACATTCTGTGGAGTTGAGTGGGAGGAACATTCTGTGGAGTTGAGTGGGAGGAACATTCTGTGGAGTTGAGTGGGGGAACATTCTGTGGAGTTGAGTAAGAGGAACATTCTGTGGAGTTGAGTGGGAGAAACATTCTGTGGGGTTGAGTGGGAGGAACATTCTGTGGAGTTGTGTGGGAGGAGCATTCTGTGGAGTTGAGTGGGAGGAACATTCTGTGGAGTTGTGTGGGAGGGGCATTCTGTGGAGTTGAGTGGGAGGAACATTTTGTGGAGTTGAATGGGAGAAACATTCTGTGGAGTTGAGTGGGAGGAACATTCTGTGGAGTTGAGTGGGAGGAACATTCTGTGGAGTTGAGTGGGAGGAACATTCTGTGGAGTTGAGTGGGGGAACATTCTGTGGAGTTGAGTAAGAGGAACATTCTGTGGAGAACCGTTCAGTGGGAGGAACTGCCGCGAGGGTAGGGGCAGAGGACTTTAGGAACATGTCCGGTAATGCGCACTGCATGAAATTATATTCTCGGGAGGAATTTAACTGCAGTGGATGGCTGAAGCTTTTTTGACTTTTTGAGAATATTAAATACCGCAAATCATATCGAAGCAGGCTTCACTAATCGGAGGAAGTCATTTTGGGGCACTATTTTGCAGGCATGCAATTATTAGAAATGTAGAATTTCAAGGAATTCTTGTAAGTTTCGAAAAAGAGTGGTATGGAGGCCAATTCTTAAACGATTGTTATGTGCACAACCAAACTCGAGTGCAACACTGGTCTCTAATCTTATCTATTGATAATATAATGGTACAGCTGAGAAGAAGCAGTAAACAGACGATAAATCATCAACAAATGATGGAATTGATTATGTACATAAAATTTAACATAAGTCCCGCGTAAAAAATTAGAATTTTTATATATACAATAACATAAAACTCATAAGAAAGTCATTGATTTAAAGTGTGTATCTAAAGTGTTTGTTTTAAAGTGTGTATGAAAATGATATACGGAAATAAAATCATGTGTATGATGAAGATAATAAGTTCCGTCAAAAGCAGATAACTGTGAATACTTCTATAACTATCTAAAGTTATCTATGAATGGCATTTCTTCATGATATCATCATGTCAATGTATTGAATCTCGATAGCATCAATCATGAAATAAACAGTTTATTAAGCTATTATAATTTGGCAATTGTCCATGGAAAATACGGACGAAGGTAACGAAGACTATGACTTATAGCAGTTACACTTGACCGTCATCACTTGCCATTATGGAGTTACTCTTGCCACTATGGAGTCACTCAGCTTGCTTTCGTTTGGAGATGGCACCGGACAGTTCGTTATTGAACCCGGGGATTGGGGTCTTGTGAGAGAGGTTGGCAAGCGATCTGATTCCATTGAGAATGTCTCGTGTTCTTCCTGGCATATTGGTATATTGATTATGAAGAGAATAAAGAAGGAACCTGTGAACTCAGGTTGGTGAAATTCTAGATATCACTTTAGTTCAATTTTGTTTCAAAACAATAAAAGAAAATGATGGTCATCGACTCACCAAAATAGACTCCTTCTATTTGCTGACGAATGTTGTTTTCCATTTCTTCGACCATTGGTCCAATATTTACGACGTGTCCTGAATAACAATTTATTTGACAATTGTTATGCATAAACTAATCAACTGCATCCATCGGATAAATCGTCATAGCCATAGTAATTGACACGCTTATCACATTATACGGTTTTCATGGGTCAGTGGTGTAGTGGTAAGTGGTATCGGTTTGGAGCTTGGATCAAAGGATCCTGAGTTCGAATCCCGGCCAACGCCACTGAGCTAAGGGCGCAAGATTTATCTCATGCCTATGTAGCCCGACGGTACCAAATGACCAGCTGTGGGAATAGAAGTAAAAAACTTCAAGATAAAATAGAAGTACTATGCATATTGACTTTCCATTTAACTGACCATTATCCGAATACATGTCTTCCTCCTTTTGTCGCATGATGCTGCCCCCGAGGTCCATTGCAGCAGCACAACCCTCACTCTTTTCCAGGACCCGCATCATCACTGTCGTTGTCAACTTGTAATGGGTAGGGCGGCCTATTCTCTCCGTTACCTGGAAATGTATTTTATATCTAGTGATCATATACATAACTCTGCAAGCAATAATACACCAGAAAAATGGTTGATATTATTCGTTTGTACCAAACATTTATATAACCTTTTTCACTTTACTAGCATTTTGAAATGCAATCTTGAACCAATAGATTTGCAACACAAACCTCCATCACGTTGATTGCATCCCAACACCCATTGATCACTCCTTTCAACATTTTCCTTATAAGTATAGCAGCAGCAAAACCATTTTCAATATCCCAAACATATACAGAGGACAAGGCTTCATCACCATAGTACATGTCTGTGTACAGCTGAGGAGAGCTGACGTGATGAAATGGAAGATGTAATCTTGTAATGATGAAATAAACCAATGTAAAGTTGCACAAATAAAATATTCGCACAGAATACTTCACAATTTGAATTTTCACGTTTTCACATCAGCTCAGCTGCATAATCTAATTCCCTAAACAAACACGAGCCAAATTTTTGGACAGGTATCTGAATACCAATATGGATAAGTATTCAATGCAGGCCCTATTAATTAGTAATATAAAGTAATCAAGTAGTAAGTGAGTAAATAAAAATAGTTATAATCACGCAATCCTCTGCATTCAATCATTTAATAGTATAATCTTGCCAAGCATACACAAAAAGAATATAGCCCAATGTTCATGCATGCTTTACTATCTCTCACTCAATTGGCAGGTTCTTCATTCAGTCTACTATAGTATTATCACACCCTTTTACATTGACATTTCAACATTCTTTAGCACATCATACACAATATTTTTCTCACTCCTAACCTTTGTTTACTGGGCTGTCAGTAACTACTGTGTTAATCAAGGATATGAGTTCACAATCTTTTTATTCCTGATCAAAAATATCTTTATTGATTGTCTCAGCGATAAATCATGTATGCGAAACCTAGGGCAAGTAATTAGTTGTCAACAAAAATTGAACAATTGAAGAAGTCTCCCATTGAAAGAATAAGAATACTTTTCATATATCTTTAATAATTTCAAACACACAATTTTGCACAATGAAAAATCAACAGTTGTATAATAGGTGATAGTTCAAAAAGGCTCTACAAGCATGAATTAGTTTTCTAGGTAAATAATGAGATAATGCTGACTTTATGAGAGTGCTGAATGCTTCCTGGGACACTATCACTGTAATAAATATACCCTTAAAGATATTTGTCCAAATATCACCAAAGCTTATGGAACAAACCTTGAAAGCAGAATTAAGCTCCTCTTCTATCACTCTAAGCTGAATTGGAGGATGGTAACCATCTGGGATAGAGGGGAAGTAGATGTCACTCCAAGGAGACCGGAAACTATCTCCATCCCTGTATGTTAAGTTTGTTCCACAAATGGATTTATTTGAAATCCTTAATAACTTTTTAGACATATACCTAATACCTATACATCTCATTTTTCTCATTTTTTGGGCTCATATGAGCAGTGACAGCTAGCACAGGCAGTAAAGCCTTGCACTAAAGTACCCATTTATTCAGATTCCAAAGTAATTTATTTAAAAGTTAAATAAATATATAAGGTATGAATTGACAACAAAGATGACTGTATCTGTTCTACAAAGGAGGTATGAATTGAAAATAATTATGAATGTACTTAATCAAATATTCTAAAATTAGATTTTAAAATATCTTTAAAACTAAATTGTACCTATTTATTAAATTGTATTTACCGATTATAGTCACATATAATAAAGTCTTTTTGCTTCAAATCATCTCTGCTGACATGCAAGGGTTGGTCTATTGCAGACAGGAGCTCCTCTGTAATAGTTGGACAAAGATCAATCAAATTTGCTAAATACTTAGCAGAGTTTTGAGGGGGCATTCTCCTCATTATGTCCATGGATCTCTCCAATTTCCTCTCATCTTCATCAGCCATCCTTTTATAGTCAAAAGATCAAAAGTCCTGAATATATATATCAACTATTAAAGGATCAAAGAATTGATCCTTTAAAATACTAAAATATATTTAAATCATAAAGACATAAATCAACAATCCTTCAACTTATTGATCAATAAAGTCATTGATTGATTTAAACCCCCACACTCACAAAGGGGAGTCAGTTACCACTAAGGGGTATTGGCATCAACAGACCTTCTGACTTTATGATAAGGAATTGCTATATACAGTCATAGGTGCAGTGTTAAAGTACAACCATAATTGTGCCAGAGACATTCGGTATGAGAATTTCATCAAGGGCATAGCCAGGAGGAATGTGACACAGACAGCTGCCTCCCCCTTTTTGGATAGACAATGTAAAAATTTTGTTAAGATGAGAGCTTTGAGCCAAGCAAAATAAGAAATCAACAGCTGTTTGAATACAAAATCTGACTATACCCCCGACTCTCATGAAGATGAGGAAGGACAATTTGTCTGAGTGACTGGAGAATTTTCTTTGTATCAAGGAGTACTACATGTACCCTATCATGAGGGCTTCTTGCAGTGGAGTAGCAGAATCTGTTGGGGAACTTATGGCTGAGAGGCTTGCCTATCAGAAGACCATCATAGATCTGTAGGAGCAGGTCATCACAGAGAAGGACAAACAGCTCTCAAAGGTACAGGAGACAGTGAAGACTGAGTTGAAGACCTACGCCAGTACTGTGGAACAGAAGTGCTCAGAAGCTTTTTCTTTAAAAGTTCAAGAAACTTTGAAAAGTGAGATGTAGTCTTATGCTAGTATTGTTGAGAGCAAGTGCTCCGAAGTGCTGTCTGAGAAGATGATTGCTGCCACAGTGGAGAGTGCTGTCCAGCTGGAGGATAGATCACAACCATGATTAATATCTTTGGATGTGAAGAGGGAAAGGAGGAGATTGTTGAGAAGGTTAGTGAAGTCTTCACACACATGGGGCTAGTCTGTCCAAGTCAAGCAGGTTTGCGGAAGGCAAAGAACCTGATGGAGATTGTTTCTTGCAAAAGTGTGTTTTTCTGCCCCAACAGCTCAACAGCTCAACAGATCAGCTGTGGAAGAATGCCTGGAGATCAAGAAGAAGGTGGAAGAATCCAAGTGCCAACAAACTGAAACTGCCTGGGAGATGATCTATTATTATGGGTAACAAGAGAAACTGTTTAACATGACCATTGGAGTGTTGCCAGCTAACCACAAAGTGCAGTGTGACACCCCTGGTTATGGGAAGTTTGAGTGACATATCATAAATTCATGTTCTATCTCAATATGAATATTTGACAAGATATTGATCAATTGTTTTTGCCATTTCATAAAACAAAAATTTTATTGCAGCGATAATATAGAACTAGGGGCCGTGATGGTCCTGGGATCTGATGACTTATTAGCTCATCTGAAAGTACTCGTCAAGCTGATCATCATGGTTTTTGTCCGAAATTCTAACATGATTTTAAGTGGGGTTAACGAGGCACTTGAAAATCGGCTAAAACCAGTCACGTGATACCACTCTCCCCGTAACATAACCCTCTCATCAGAGCTAATGATATGGTGCTCGCCCGCCCTCTCGCAGCACTAATTGCATCAGCATATGCGATCATACCCATCATAATTATGCAGTACCGGCCCTTCCACTTCCAATGAGGAAGTTGTTTGTTTTCCATTCGAAACCTAATTAAATGGCAACGGTGGAGCAATGTTGATTTTTGAGCCGGGGAATTTTCCCCTCGAAAATTAACACTAATTGAATTATGGTAATTTCATTATAGCAGTCCAACAACATTTTTGATCCCGAAAGTTGAACAGTAACGTAGTTGTATGAAACATTAGCTTCCCCCTCCCAGTCGCAAGGTTGTTTGTTTTCCTAAACCAATCAGGTCGGACCAATATCTGCATGTTCTGATGTTGCAGCATATCAAAAATGATAGGCATATGGAAGTGACATCATTATATTGCGTTATAGCACTGAATTGCAGGGGCGGCTCGTATGGGTGTATGGGTGTTGAGATACACCCAAAGCAGATAAGAAGAAAATAAGAAAAAAAATCTATTTTTCCTTTCTTCCATAGTCACGCGCGCGGCGCACACTCGCGGAGAATACCAAATCATTAGAAAAAAGCCGCGCATTAAATTCGATTTATTCTTGCTCGAAAATCGAGCGCTATTATATGGGTGTAACGCGCACACCCAAAATCAGGGATTTTACGTGTAAGTTGCAATGATCTCTTAGCGGCTCGTCAAATCTGGGTGCGTAGTGTAATTTTACAATAGATGGGTGCGAGCGTACACCCATGGTTTGGCGGGAAACTTTCGAGGAAAATTCTGGTAGAACTCTGCGATTAGCGCCATTTCTCTTGCGTCTGCTTGAATTACGTCACTCTTTTCTTTGTAGGCATTTAACTATCGGCATATGAACGTTATCGGCATATGAACGTTATTTTCTAAAACTTAAAGATTGAATTCACGAACTATATTTCCGTACATACTTAATTTGAACACGAAATTGAAGTAAGTTTTCTGAGGATAAAACGATGAAACTTTCGCAAAATTAGTTTATTTGAAGTCAATCAGCATTTAAATCTTCAGATCATGCATTTCAATATCATTTTCGATTTTGTTTGTCAATCTTCCTCACACCTCCATCTTCATCATCACACCTTCAAAAAGACCATACAAGAGCACAAAACCACTTAGCAGCATAAGCAGCACGTGAGTAGATAATATTGTTAATATTTATTCAGGTCCGTCCATTTCGAAATATGATTTACAGTAGTGTGATAAAATGTCGATGTGATATTCATAAAATCGAGATTTTAGCGTCGAAAAATTCGCTTATTTTTGGATAAATTTGACAAATTTAGACCATTTTCATTGCACAATTGAAGAAGAAAATCGTCGGGTCCGCCTACGGCGTAGGCCTCCGGCAGTTGGGGAATGGGGGGCCCGCCCCCCAAACCCCCTGAGTCCCTCGAACCCCGGTACCCAAACACCCATTCCTGCCACCCCCACGAGCCGCCCCTGCTGAATTGCCGATTGGTAAAACCGCCTATCAAATGAAAAATTCGTGTACAGTAATCACACTGAATCTAGTTTGTATTGGTTAATGATGGTCATAATCTTATTTGGTCAAGGTAAAGTAGCCTTGAAATAACAAAAGCGAATTTTAACACAATTATAGATTGGTCAGAAAGTGTAACTTGATAAGTAAGGCTCAAAGCTGCAATTTTATATAAGAAGTTTGAAAATTTTGTCAAATTTGAGCCAGGGAAAAAGGATACTTTTCCCCGGCTCCATGAATAGAGCCGGGGAAAAAACCCCCTGTCCCCGGCTCCTGCTCCACCCATGTTAAATGGCGAGCAGAATGTGTGTACTGAGTGTGGATGGTGTTAACATTATTACAACACAGCGCTGTTGTAATAATTGATATTCGAACCACTACATTGCCCGAATATTTCGAAGTTTCAAGATTCAGGGAGAAGCTAAGAATAATAGGGGGTTAGAAATAATAGTTTTTATGAAGTTCGACTTGGAGCTGGTAATGGTACCTTATCTGAGTTTCGATTTTTATTTCAGGGGAATGTGAAAGAAGAATTCAATCTCTTATACTTTAACTGGCGAAAGTGTCATACAGAGTAGCACATATCACCAATGGTGCCATTGGTGCCAATGGTGCCACTAAATGGCACCAATGGATCTCCATTGGTACCAATGGTGATTGCTGAAATGGCACCAATGGTGCACCCTATCTCCATTGGTACCATTGGCGATCACCATTGGTACCATTGGCGATCGCCATTGGGTACCAATGGTACCATTTAAATGGTGCCAATGGCGCCATTAAGAAGCAATACTTAAGTCGAGATCACCATTGGAGGGTAGAATCACCAAGGGCACCAATGGTGCCATTGGCGATTAATGATGCCATTGGTGCCAATGGCGCCAATGGTACCATTAAATAACCGATGGTGCCATTGGCACAATGGCACCATTGGTGCCAATGGCACTCAATAGTAGCAATGGTGCCATTTTAATAATACCATTAGCTATTGGGCACCATTAACAATGGAACATTTGGCACCATTGGCGCCATTGGGATTATTAGTACCAATGGTGCCATTAGCTCCGTGGCACCATTTAAATTGCATAAATGGTGCCATTGGCTCTATTGCTACCATTGGCACCATTGGTGCCAATGGCGCACTAAGCACCATTTAAATGGCACCAATGGTGCCATTGGCGCCAATGGTAAAATCATTGCGATGACGATAGCAATGATTCCAATGGCACCAATAGTGCCATTTAAATGGCACCAATAGTGCCATTTAAATGGCACCAATGGTGCCATTTTAATGGCACCATTGGTGCCATTTAGATGGCACCATTGGTGGGACCATTGACAATTTGAATTAGTGGCGTCAATGGTGCCAATGGTGCCATCTGCCATTTTGTGGTACGTCTCCCATGTAAACGGGAGCCTTCATTATCTATGACAATGACGTCACTCAGAAAAATATAATTAAGCGCATCTAGCGCTTTAAAGGATAAGGTTAGGGTTTTGGTTAGGGTCAGGATTTGTTAGGTTTAGGGTAAGGATTAAGGTTAGGGTTTTGGTTAGGGTCACAGTTAGGTTTAGGATACAGAAAAATTGACCTTTAGATCTGTGACGTCACTCAGCCCCGTTTACATGGGAGAGATACCCATTTTGTCAGAAGGTGAAGGGGTCTGACAACGTCCGCGTCTGACAAGTGCCATGCCATTCGACGGGCGATGTCCGTCCCTTTCTTCTGACTTGTTGGTTGACAAGGAAGGCGCAAAGTGACGTCCAAATGTGGAACGTTGCGCCGCGCGCGCGAGGGTAGGGTAACATCCTACGACCATGCCATTGGCACCATGACCAATGGAACATTTGACAACATTGGAAGTATTGGTTGCAATGCCTCAATGACAACAGTGATAAGGCCAATAAGGCCATTTGCCATTGCAGGCATTGCCTGCAATGGCAAATGGCCTTATTGGCCTTATCACTGTTGTCCTTAGCTTTTTGGGTCGGTCTCCCATGTGTGAACGGGAGGCGGGAGCTTTCATTAATCATTATATGGGACACCTAGCCGCATCTAATCCCGCATAGGT